>JZKD02S1598844.1:126231-138279 GCA_000966675.3 Picea glauca
TATATATATATATTCGAAGATAGTCATTAATGCTTTGAAGTACTAACCACTGCAGCACATTCTATAGTTATTTGTCTTGTCTCGCAAACAGGTGCCATCCAGTGGAAGATCTCTTCGACTATCTCATCATTGGCAGTAATCTGTGAAAGGACACTCTTATCCTGAGCCATTACCCCTTTATCCCTTTCATTAATCAGATTACCTAGGGACGTCTCCCTTGGACTAGCCATCCTAAATAGAAAGAGCCCCCCATCGAGGTGACAGTGGGTGGGGAAGCTCCTGTTACGTCGGTTTTAAGCCTTGACTCAAGCTACTTAAACCCTTCCTACAAACCGTGCGATAACAGTTCCTGGCCGAAATTGCTTGGGAACATTACATCCAAGCTCTCCAATCTCCCTATGGAAGCCTTCAATATTCCTTAAAAAGAGCATAGCATTCAAATATTCAACATAGCATAATATACTAGTTTACAACACATGGATTTAAAAAAACAAACAAACAAGAAACAAGAATGGGCTTAAGAGCCTATCTCTTTAGCTCTCTGATGGTGGTTGAATATGACTATGGTAGCCTTCAATCTCCCTTCCAAGCTCTCCAATCTCTCTTCCAAGCTCTCCATACTCCCTATGGAAACCTTCAATATTCCTTCCAAGTTCTCCAATCTCCCTTCAATCTCCTTCAATCCTCTCAAGAACTAGCAAGAACCCTCTCAAAACCCTCCTAGCAAAGATGAGTGAAATGAGTGAAATGAGAAATAGAATGAGAGAAAAATGGAGTGAGTGAGTGTTTTAATCCCTATGAAACGTTGAAATATTGTAATGAGGACATGTGTCTTGGCTTATGCAAGGTGTCATGCAAGCCAAAGACACATGGACTAATGTATCTCCAAGTCATTTAAATTTTTCTTACGTCTAACTTAGGAAAATGAGATTAATTAATTTAATTAATGATCATTTAAATATTTCCTAAGTGTAACTTAGGAAATGTTGATTATTAATTATTATTAGTTAACTCTCTGCTAGGAGCTTCTTTGATCTTATCCGGAAAGTTAAAGTGAGTTTCAGATTAAATTGTAGCCATTGATTTGTCTAGATGGAGATTTAATCTCCACCGTACAATCACTAGGTTTATAAGCAGAGGGGGTGGCTTGAGGAGATCATTGAGTTGGTAAGTGACACCAAGAGGGTTTTAGTGTAGATTGAATTTGAGGAGGGTTTCTTGTAGGGTTTAGAAGGGCCGAGTTTGATATTGGAAGGCAACTAGCCGTCATATCCAACAAATCCGTGTGGCTGGGTAGGAGAAAGAGGGGTCGAGTCCCTTAGATCTTAAGCCACTAGGACCAGATCTGCTGCAAGTGGCCGTGAGTCTAGTTTAGAGGGCGAGTACAGGTGTGAAGGGCCGAGTTTGGAGACGTGTGGCAGCAGTGAGGAAGAGGAGGCATAGCCGTATCCTCTTCAGCCCAAACCGAGTTTGTTCGTGGGGATTGTGAGACCCTACAACTGCATCTACAACCTTTACACTTGTAGAATAGCCAAGCCATCAAGCAGGGGGGTCGTAACTCAACTAGGGAGGTAGAAACTTAGAGCCATAGGCTCAGATCTGCTCAGCTTGAAGTCATATTTTTGTGGGGATGAGATTGCCAGGTTTGGCATCATTGTATTCATTTTCTGGATCTACTGAAGCAAATTAATAAAACCCTCGTTTGTTGGTTTTCCCTAGAGTTGGGGTTTCCAGGGTAAATCTGTTGTGTTCTAAATTTCTGTGATTGATTTCTGAATTTATCCGCTGTGCATTGCAAGTTATTTAACTCAGTTATATTTCTGTTTATAGATAAAAAAATTAGAATTTTTTGTTGTTCTTCAGATTTGGGTATAAAAACTATTGAGAACAGAAATTTAAGTTTGCTTAGTTTTAAAGAAAAATAACATGGTATCAGAGCTTTTCCTCTGAGAGGGAAACCAAGGGTTTACACATGTATTTTCAGCCAACAAGTATTCTTCATATCTAGGAGGTTGTGATAGAAGGGTTTTGCAGAAAGGACTATTTCAGGTATTGGATTTGAGGACAAGTTAGATGGGGCATCTAACTTTGGCATTTGGAAGGAGCGTATATTGCTGTCATTAGAGGAGTATGGGCTCAAGGAATTTGCAGAGAAGACCATTGCAGTTCCAACTGATGCATTGCAAGCTGAAGCTCATAAGAAGAATGATGCCAAGACAAGGCGTATCATTCTGGATGGGGTCAAGGACCATATAGTCCCTCACCTTTCAGGATTGGATACAACTATGAATATGTGGGAAGCCATCACTAAATTGTAGCAGAATTCAAACCTGAACAGAAAAATGGTTTTGAAGGAGAAACTCCAGAATACCAAGATGAGAAAGGGGGAAAGTGTTTCCTCCTACCTCACTAGACTTAGACAAGTGAAAGATGAATTGGCAGATGTAGGAGAAACTGTGGATGGCACTGAACTTGTGAGGATAGCCTTGAATGGATTCTCCAAGTCTTGGGATGTCTTTGTGAGAGGCATTGTTGCCAGGGAACACACTCCAAACTAGGATCGATTGTGGGATGACTTTATGCAAGAGGAGTTGAGGGTAGTATCTCTTAGTGGCAAGAACAATCATCATAAGGGTGAGGAAGAAGAGAATATTGCTCTTGCAAGAAAGGGAAAAGCCAGAACCAAGAAAAGTTCAGGTAGTGGGCAAACCTCCAAGGGAGAGAATAAACGTGACATGAGCAAAGTCAAGTGTTTTGCTTGTCACAAAACAGGTCATTATGCCAGTCAATGTCCTAATAAGAAGAAGGATAAGAAGAAGTCTCAAACAACAGCTTCAACATACATTGATGAGTTTTCTTCCAGATTTGATGAGGATTTCTCACTCATCACTTGCCTCTCTAGCTTAGGCACCAAGGCCACAAGGGTGTGGTATATTGATAGTGGTGTGTCATATCATATGACAGGATTTAGAGAACACTTTTCCAATTTCAGAGAGGAGGAGATGGCTTTCGATATATAGATGGGGAATAAGTCCAAATGTACTCCAGTGGGACGAGGGACTGTTACCTTTCAGAGGGAGTCAGGAAAGACATTTATCTTTACAAATGTGTTGTACGTACCAGGGATGACCAAGAACTTGATATCAACTTCGGTGCTTCAGGACAAGGGGTATGATATATCTTTCAGAGGAGACAAAGTGTGTGTTCATCCCAGAGGGTCAAGGAAGGCCAAGATGGTAGGGATCAAGTCACGCAAGTTATATAGGTTGCAATTTGAGTCACCTCAGGCATTGATAACCAACACTAAGGATATGGGAGAATTCTGGCATAGAAGATGGCTCACTTACACCATGGGGCACTTAACATGCTCAAGGAGATGGTGACTGGCCTTCTAGAGTTGAGCATCGAGCACAATGACGTGTGTAAAGGGTGTGCCTTGGGAAAGTATACAAATATGGATTTTCCAAGTAGTGATAGTAGATCGAAGGGTGTATTGGATTTAGTGCACTCAGATGTATGTAGGCCTATGTCTTTAGCATCCTTGACAGGGTGTGAGTATTTTTGTCACATTCCTAGATGATTTCTCTAGGAAAACCTGGATCTACTTCATGAGGGCCAAAGATGAAGTCTTCAGTCGCTTCCAAGAGTTTAAGGCTCTTGTGGAGAATGCGACAGGAAGGAAGATAAAGGTTCTCAAATCAGATAATGGAGGTGAGTATGTAGGGAAAGCCTTCAAGGAGTTCTGTGCACGAGCAGGGATCAAGAAGGAATTGACAGTTCCCTATAACCCTCAACAAAATGGGGTAGCAGAACGAAAGAATAGGGCTATTGCTGGTGCTACTAGGGCGATGGTATATGACCAAGATTTTCCCAAGTTTCTATGGGCAGAGGCATGCAGTACTGCGGTATACATTCAGAACAAGAGTCCTCACAAGATGTTGGGGAGGTTGAGTCTTGAGGAGGTATTTACAGGGAAGAAGATGAAAGTTGGTCACTTCAGGATATTTAGTTGCTTAGTCTATTGTCATGTGCCCCTCTGATAAGAGGACGAAGCTCAATTCCATAGCTAAGGGAATCTTCGTTGGCTACAATTAAACTTCGAAAGCATATCGGATCTATGTTCCAACATTAAAGAAGACATTGGTCAGAAGGGATGTGAGATTCGAGGAGGAGAAGGCTTTCAGGAAGTCTTATGATGCACTTGTTATAGCACAAGTTGTAGGTTGGGCAAAGCCCGACCCAACCACAAAGCAAGTGCTACAACTTGAGAATCCTACACCCAATGTCACCTCGATGTAGGTCCTGCACTTCAAGGGTGACTAGGTCACTCTAGGGAGGCGATCCCGGTGACCCTGAGGGGATTGAGATGGAGATGAAGATGGATGGAAGTGAAGCTCCTATAGGTCAAGTCCAAGTGGAGTGAAAGGTGGAAAAAGATGCCTTGTAAGTCAAGTAATTGTTACCCCACAGGTATAATACTTCTTGGATGATTGCACCTGCTCGAGACACAAGAAAAGACACCTTGCAATGGTATATGTTAGTTGGATTAGCAAGTTAAGCTTGCTGTCCCTAATTTGCAGCAGTAAATGACAGTTTATATCAGAAAATAAAATATCTAAATCAGCGTACAAAGATCTAAACTAGTTAAGTAAATCGGCATCAAAATTAGCAATGAATATAGGCTGAAAGATGGCACTTGCGAAGCTAGAGAAAAGGGCTGTTGTAAACATGTGTTTTCTGCAGAAAATTGCAGCCTTATGGCTGTATCATTTAGTGGCATGCAGCAGCAAATTCAACCATGAAAAATTTGCCAAGAACTAGCCCAAAAGATGTGCCCTAGTTAGTAGATTTAGTGTACAAAATTTAGGAGCTAGTCTAGGGTTAGTTTAGGAGTTATGAGAGTGTTAGTAGCTAGGATTATGCAGCCCTAATCGCTGTAGGTTAAAGTTTGTAACAACAATTAGAGTAGTGGGAAAGAGGGGACACACTAGTGGGGGAAGACTCCTCTCAATGAGGCAAATCAACTTCAAGCAAGAAACGTTTCAAAAGACCAAAAATCACATTTCCCAATGCAATATTTTATTTCTTCAATGCAGCAATAAATGACTAGTGCCTTTACTATTGGGTTAATGGAGTAAAAAAGAACTTAGAGAAGCTACCTCCTTGGGGGTGGAAGCCCTTTTACTTCCCAAGGCAAGTTTCTTTAGGCTAAGAGGGTGTATTCCCTTATACTTCTCTTAGCAAACCCTTGTATAATCAATGAGATGAAGCATAAAATGATTAAGACTATGGTGGGGGTGTATGCCCTTATACTTCCCACCTAGCTCCTAGCATAACAATTTTTGATCTTGAAAAATGATAGCATAATAGTAGAAAACCATACCAAGATCAAGAGAAATGCCAAGATAATCCACCACAAGAGCTAGAAAGCATCATCCAAAGCTAGCGCTAGACTTCCATCTACCATTCACCAATAGATAACCATAAACAAGTGCACAAGAGATGAAAAGAGCCAAGTGTGGTGCAAATTTCAGACCAAGGTCTCTCACAAGAGGGAGAGTTATGATTAAAATTAGATCTTATGATCTCTATTTATACAAAATGTAGCTGACATAGCTTGTCCACAAATTAAGGAGTAAAACACAAGATTAGGGGTCAACAACCCTAATCTTGCCCCATTAATAAAGTAATATTAAACAATTCACTTAAACTCTTTGCATAAATAAAACCCTAATTTAGGAGGACGTCACCCCTTTTGGGGACATTTTTCCACTTTGAGGACGTTGTTGGTGTTGGAGAAGCATGGATAGGCCTCCAAAGGCCACATGTCAAGCATCTAAGCACTCTCATCATGGTGAAGACCCTTCTCCTCCTCAAACATCCATGTGTCAAAAGAGTGGCACCTCACCACCATGCCCTAGCCCCCGAAAGCATGACGTCAAGCTCAAAAGTAGAACGTTTTGCCCCTCCTAGGAAAATCATTTGGCAAGTAAGTGGTGGGCTAGGTTGTCCAGGTCATCATCAAGGCCATTCAAGTCTGATCTCTCTCATCTGGCATGCGGGCCCCTGGCATCCAACCTGTGGGCTTGTAGCCCCATGGAAGCCCAAGCTAGGCTTGTTCTCCCAAAACTGTCCACCAACCAGGTCCTGCAAAGACAAATGAGCATGCCCTCCAAGGATCTCAAGTTATAACATCATGATAAGTGAATCCAATCAATAAATAAACCATCTAAGCATGTGCATCAAAGATCACCATGTCAAACAATTAACAACTCAAAGGCACTATGCGACTTGTCAAGATTGAATATGGGAGGGTTGATGAGGTGTCCTATTAGGTAGATCTTGCCCTAGGTCTAGGAGAGTTTCCAAGAGGTCCCTCTCTAAGCCATGTAAAGTGGATGAAGTGGTTGGGGTCAAGACTTAATGGGCATAGAGCTCATGACATATAAGGGGTCGTAGTGTCTCATTCATGGGTGCCTTTGTAGAGGGTGTGTGATACCTTCGTCCGCAATGCACTTTTTCCAAGCCCATCAATTGCCTTTTATCTTTCTTTCTTTATTTTCTTTCAATATAGCATAAGGAGAGGTTGAAGGTCATTGCCTTGGCGTGGTGACCAGGTGGTGGCAATGTCACCCACAAACACCTAATGGAAATGAGAGGGCTGGCTCGTGATGAGACCCCCTTTCTGCCAACCATGCAACTGAGAGTGATTACCCTGGTTTGGTGACCAGATGATGGTAATGTCATACCACTAGATATTCATGGACGTGATAGGTTGGCTCTGTTGATATTATGGTAGCTGCGAGAGGTATTAACCTCCACGTGTAACCCTGGCAAGAATAGAATATTCTGGGAAGCAAGAAGAAACCCTAAAGCAATGGACATAACCCTAGAAGACAAGTCGGCTAAAGGAAATATTTAATATTGAGTTTTTAGCCTCCAGAATGAGAAGTCGGCCTAGACCACTAAGGAGGAGCAGTATAAATACAGGACGCCAGAGCTCATTTGACACAACACAACTCGCAACTGCAGAAATTTAAGAGTGTGCACTGTAGAAATTTAGTAAGTGCACAAGTCTAGAGAGTAGCTGCAGCTGCAGCTATTGCAACTAGTATTTTTCGGTTTAGGCTTGGACTTTCTCTTGGTTATGGTTTGGACTTTCTTCCTTGTGTGCTAGCTCTGGAGAGAGGTACGCTACATTGATTGGCTATTAGGCCTAGGGTTTGCTTCCAAAATTATTCTTTTTCAAGGCTAAGGTGCTCGGGGGTGGCTTCGGCCTATATTGTCTATGGTGAAACGAGCACACCTATTATTTCTAACAGGTTATGGGCCCAAACTATCTTTAGATAGTTTAACCGCTAGAAGATAGATTGGGAGGATTTTGCTCACTTACAGTTGCAGTCAAAGTTTTTGCTGCAACAATGAAACCCTAATCCTCTTGTTAAAGCACCTTAAGTGAAGAGATTGACCTAATTTTTGGATAGCCTAGTTTTGAGTTTTTGGTCAAAGTCAAAGGTTGACCAAGTCAAAGCAGTCATGACTTACTCTATGAAGTCAGAAAACAAGTTAGAAGGGGCTTCTAACTTCAGAGCATGGAAGACACGGATTGATCTCATCCTTGCCAAGAATAAAGTGTTGGATATCGTGAAAGGAAATATCGTGGAACCACAGTTTGAAGAAGGAAAAGAGAAGGAACCTCAAAACGTTGTAGTTATGGAGAAGTTCAAAGACATTGACATCAATGCCATGAGTATCATAGTGGACTCTGTAAAAGACCACTTGATACCCTACATCTGTCATCTTGACTCATCTAAGAAGATGTATGATGCCCTAACTAACCTCTTCTCAGTCAGAAACATTGGACAAGTAATGAGTCTGAAGAATGAGCTCCGTGACATGAAAATGAATGATGACGACAACATAACATCATACTTGGTAAGAATCTCTCAGTTAAGAGATCAACTGCAAGCTATTGCATAAATCATTTCAGAAAAGGAACTGGTAAATATAGTACTCAATGGCCTTCCCAAGACATAGGATGCATTTGCCGCAAGCATGAACACAAGAAAGGAGTATCCCACATTTGAAGAACTTTGGACTTGTTGTGCACAAGAAGAATCAAGGACTAGCGCAAAAGAGAAATTCCAAAGGAAAGATGATGATCAAGCCTACACAACAAAGTTCAAGAAATTCAGAAATAAGAAGAAGTTTGACTCAAGGAAGAAACCAAATCAAGAGAAGGATATGTAAAAAATACAATGCTTCAACTGTCGAAAATATGGTCACTACAAGAATAATTGTCATGAGTTAAAGAAAAGGAAGGAAACACATGAAGCAACAGTTGTCGAAGAAAAGGAACCCTCAAAGAAAGTCAAACGAGATGAAGCAAATTTCTTCTTCTAATCAAGGTAACAATATTGTTCTGTAAAATAGTCCTTGTATATATCATGTTTACATAGTTCCTATATATTTATTTCTTAGAAGATAAGATGGTCAGTGAAACAATACCTATGGAAGAATAACAAGATAAGGATTATTATTACGATGATTACTAGTCAAGTAATGTATCTGAAAAAGAATGAAGTACATTGACAATCTTTGATGACAATCCCTTTGGAAGCTATTATGTAAGTAACAACTACTAGATGGGTCACAATCATAATCAAACTTGAAGAGACCCAGAAGAAGTCAAAACAAAAAGAAGTCAACAATCAAGAGGAAACTAGAAAAAGACTTGTGACACTTTGCAGAAAGCAATAAGGATGCAGACGGAAGCTTGGACTCTCCTAGATGGAGGGAGCTGATTACAGAATTCCAAAAGAAGAGCATGCATTCATGCATGAAGCAAGGATTAGGAGGGAGATAATCCTAAACAATATGATCCATTAAGGATTATGAAGTATCTGTCCATGTTCCCATTGAAAGCAATAGCCATGATAAGCAACACGTGTTCAGTTTGACTCTAGAAGAAGTATTCTTCAAAAGGAAGCCTTAAAGTATCCTTGGTTGTCCATCTACATCCATGATCCTATGATGAAAGGAAGAAGTTGGAATCTTCAGGGCATGGAATCTATAGAGGACTCCATAAACCCAAGAGCTAAAGAGAAACATAAGGAAGAACATAAAGATTCCAAGAAAGAAAGAAAAGCGAGAACAACCAGTTATTATACTGAGAATCACAAGACTACCAACTTGGTTTGAACTCACTAAGAAACAATCGAGCAGAAGAAATAGAAGTTATGATAAAGAACAGTGTGAAAAAGACTTATGAATGGAAGCATTGCAAGATTCAGAGGTTCTTCCAGAGGAGGGAGAAGACGATGACAACAACTTGTTCCAGATATACCTCTTGTAGTATCCATGGATTGGAATTTACATGTAAAACACTGTTCTTGCAAATAAAGCAAGTGAGAAAGAAGCTTATACCAGAAAGAGACCCATGTATGCAAATATAAGAAGACCTTGTATGGATTCAAACAACTTGATGTAGAGTATCTCATATACAACAGAAGCATGGTGAAAACTTTCTATGACAGAGATAGTGTATCAGAATAGTTACTCAGAAGTCTGGGATGATGGAGTGCTAATCCATGGCAAACTCTCATGATGACAAAAGAACTGCTACTTGGATATGTTTCAGTTTGAGTCTTGCCACGATGTCATGAGCTAGCAGGAAACAAAAGTGTTGAATTCGACCATGATATATTGTAATGATCAGAGCTGTATGAAGCCTTCAAAGAAAACTAGTGTTCCATGATAGACCGAAGTACATTGAGATCAAGCATTACATTCTCCGTGATGAAGTCCAGAAAAGAGAAGTGGTTCTCCAATATATCTCCACAGATGAGCAAATAGTAGACATTTTGGTAAAGCCTCTGTCCAAGATGAAAAAGTTTGCGTACTTAAGAAACAAGCTGGGGCTCGTGGAGACGACTTCCTTATTGAAAAAGGAAGAGATTATTCCTAGGTTGGGAGGGAGCACTGATGTGTTATTGATTTATGGACAACCATTTTTCGGTTCGAAAAATGGTCTAGGATGAGCAGTTCCTTTCTAGTTCGGAAAATGGTTTGAGATTATCTGACGGATAGGCATTTTCCAGTTCAGGAAAATGGTCGAGATCGAACAGTCATTTTCGTAATGAAAATGGTTCGATAGATTGTTGATATACCATAGACAACGGTTCCCCTTGTGGCCAGTGTGGGGGAATGGTCTAGGACAATCATTCTTCTTGGCATTCACTCTGAGTAGTGGTCAAGTAGAATGGTCCACCTTGCCGAGCAATCATTCTTTCGAAGTTCACAATTGTGAGTAGTTTCGAAGAATTGTCCGTTTTGGAGGTTGGTGCAGGACAGTCATTCCCTAGGGCAAACTCATTCTATCCAGGTTGCACTATGATTAGTGCCGGAGGAATGGCCCAGTTAGGTGAATGGTCCAGGTTCAACAATCATGGAGAAACATTCCCTAGGGCAGACTCATTCTCTCTAGGTTGCACTATGACTAGTGTCGGAGGAATGGCCCAGTTAGGTGAATGGTCCAGGCTCAGAAATCAAGGACAGTTACTCTTCTATGCCTAAGAAGAATAATTCAAATAGCCCATGGATGATGTTTTACATTATGAGAGCAAATGCTCTTCTAGATCTCACAGGTGTGAGTGGAAGAATGGCCTAGATGAGTCAGTTTATATCATGATATTGTTTTATGCAGGTTAATATCAGATGATATGATTGCTATGGAGACTGTATGTCTTTGGATAGTAGTTGTATGCTACTATGGTGGATGTGTTCCACTGGTTGTTACTATGTGTCGTTGATTAAGTAGTCGTGTGCTACTTGGTGTGGTTGTGTACCATTGGATAGTAGTTATGTACTACTATGGATAGACACAGTTGTGTTCTATTGAATGACATTGTTCTAATTTCCATGTAGACTATTAGTAGTGTTGAAAATGATTATCATCTAGATGGATAGTTAGTGTGCTGATGGACAGACATTCTCCAGACGGAAAATGGTCCAGGACATTTATTCTTCTAGGACGTATGTCTGGATTAGAAGAATAGTCCTTGTAGCCCATGGCGTGGCTTCCAACATTTGTTGGAATAGTTATTCTTCTAAGACATATGTCCAGATTATAAGAATGGTTCTTGTATCACTCTGTGGAGTGAGTGACTTATTCAACATCATGCCTAAATTACTCAGATGGAGTATGGCTTCGAGAGATGATGTAGTTGATGCTATCAGATGATACTGATAGTGATGATGGTGCTCGTGATCTAATCATGAGATAGCCTGCATGGCTATGATGATGCTACCAGTTGAATGGTATGTTTGTGCTCAAGACCATTGCCTTCAATACCTCCCTAGCTAGGAGGGAGTGTTGATATTATGGTAGCTGTAGGAGGTATTAACCTCAACGTGTAACCCTGACAAGAATAGAATATTCCGGGAAGCAAGAAGAAACCCTAAAGCAATGGACATAACCCTAGAAGACAAGTCGGCTAAAGGAAATATTTAATATTGAGTTTTTAGCCTCCAGAATGAGAAGTCGGCCCAGATAGCTAAGGAGGAGCAGTATAAATACAGGACGCCAGAGTTCATTTGACACAACACAGCTCGCAACTGCAGAAATTTAAGAGTGTGCACTGCAAAAATTTAGTAAGTGCGCAAGTCTAGAGAGTAGCTGCGGCTGCAGCTACTGCAACTAGTATTTTTCGGTTTAGGCTTGGACTTTCTCTTGGTTATGGTTTGGACTTTCTGCCTTGTGTGCTAGCTCCGGAGAGAGGTATGCTACATTGATTGGCTATTAGGCCTAGGGTTTGCTTCCAGAATTATTCTTTGTCAAGGTTAAGGTGCTCGGGGGTGGCTTTGGCCTATGGTTGGGTGACAATATTGTTATATTGTCTATGGTGAAACGAGCACACCTATTATTTCTAACAGGCTCGTGATGAGACCTCCTATCCTTCAACTAACCTTTTAAGCATTCTTTATTATATTGTGGGTCCCCTTTATTCAAAGATAAGCGTTTCATTGCTTTCTTGGGTGATCCCTGGG
>JZKD02S1598844.1:159493-179340 GCA_000966675.3 Picea glauca
ACATATGACAGTTCCATAGATGAGATCCATGATTCTCATGGATAGTTGACTAGAGATGCTTCCCACATTTTCTCAGCTCACTCACATTTGATGATTATGGTGCTTGACACACATGAGGTACATTATTTCATTGCTTCTATTGAGTGTTAATGCCTTATGTACTTGGTCATGAAAGTGGTGATCATTGGTTGAGTTGGATAATGGATCATGATGCTCTAAATTTGTGCCTTTTGCCTTGTGTCACCTTGGTGATCATCCTCATCTTCTAGATAAGTGTTGTCACTCCTGGGTTGGGTTGTACTACTAGGGGGCTTTGAGAGGTGTAGCGTGTCCATATCCCAATACATACTTAAGATTCTCCATCCTTCCCAATTTCCTTTGTCCCGCTCATGGGTTGGTTGTCATATGTCAAAAAAGAAAGGTTCGTGCTTCATAGTCTCATGAGAAGAGCCTCACCCCAAAAGAGCTATAAGCTTGAGGTGAAGAGCAAATTAAAAAGGGGGGGGGAAATGTCAAAAACCAAAGGAAATAAAACATGAGCAATACCCCCTCGCAATGAGGTCATTACCCCAAATCCTATGCAATGAAATGCATATTTGAAAAGAACTAAATGAAATAAAATAAAAGTCAAAAGCCAAAAAAGGTTAAATGAACAAAGAAAAAGGAAAACAAGGGGTAGAAAGACAATGTTGAGGAAAGGGTAACTCAATGCATAATTGCTCCCTCATATCTCAAATGCGCTCATGTGGATGAATATCTTAAACAATCTCATCATGATTATGCAATTCAACTCATGAAGATACCTGCCAAACCATACCATCTATCACTACACATGCTCCTTGATTGGTTTTCTTGGAAACTACTTCTCTTCTTGGGTTTTAACACATATAATAAGGGTTAATGATGCTCCCATGATACCTAAACTTGGCAAATTGTATGAATTCTATGAGTTATTGTGAAATTAAAAGATGATACTTGATGTTTCTCTACCTAATGGCATTTTCATTTGAAATGACTCACTTTTTATGTTGCATTGGATTTGTGTACATGCCTCGAGACTGATTACTTCTTCGGGCCCCTTGAGCCTTGCTTTGGACATGGTACCTTGCAATGACCATTGAGATGACTTGCTTAGAGTATTACACTTCTTGGAGGACATTGAGGAGGCTGTTTCACACCTTGAGGAGATTTTAGCACATATTTTGAGGGTGGCGATCTTCAGGAGCAATTTATCTTTTGACAGAATGTCCAAAATTCCACTAGTTCAATGTCATTAGATGTAGAATGGCGACAAGATTTCCGAAATGTTGTCATAATAGAAATTTGGGCAAAAATTGACACAATTATGGTGCTTTTAAAATCTATCATGAGAAGATTATCACTGAATTCGACCACTCGTGGGACACCTTTGGAGGAGGTCGTTGAGGCTTTTGAGGAGGTCATTCCACATGTTGAGGAGGACGAGTTGGCGCTTGCAGAGAGTTTACTTGATGTGAGGAGCATCTTTGGGGTATTTTCATTCACTCGTGTATCATGGATATTATTGTATAGGTGGCATAACCACTTCATAGTTTATGTATTTTTTACCACATCTCTAGGGTTTGTAAAGAGATAATGGCATTTTATATTCTTTTAGGCTAAAATCTAGGAGAATATTATTTTGATATTAAGAGGGTTGCTAGATCTCTTCATATAAATAGAGAAGCACTTCTTATTTGTAACTTGTTGCTAGAACTTGTGGACAACACTATTTGTCTACTATTATGAATATTTTTTTTCTATGGATGGATAATTAGAGTGACTTCTTGAGGATGATGTCCTGTGGATGCTTTACAAAATTTCATGGATGTTCTTGGCTAGGGTTTTGTGGATGAATTGATTTCTTGAGTAAGTGGTCTCTCAAAATCTTGGATTTTGTTTATGAATGATTGTAAGTGCAGTTGTGTAGTTGTGCTTCTCTAGTGGTGATGGTGCACTCTCTTTCTACTTTCTTGAACAAGTCCCTTCTTCAAAGCTCTTGGAAGATTACTAGTGGAGTATCTTCCCCTTGAACTTTCTTGAAGCTTGTAAGGCACTAGGTGGATTTGCCAGGGTTTGTAGTGGACAACCATAACTATCACCCTAGTTTCACATACACTTTCTTAAGAGAGTTCTTAGTTGACCCCATATGCCCAAAAAAAGTTAGTAGGCACTAGTCTTTTCTCATCTAGTCAATCTTAAATTTAGAATTCCAAATTTTATCTTTGTTTTAGGGTAAATCCAGGGTTTGTTTAGCTTACATTTAATTTTCAGCCATCAAAAACCCTAGACTTCTATAGTTTTCTTTGATACTTTTGACCTAAATTCCTAGGGTTTTCTTCCATGTGTTTGACCTAAAATCATCTCTCTTGGAAAATCGGCCTAGCTGGTTTATATTATAGCAATTTTATGGGCTGGACGTCTTGGTTCTATTGGCTTTTTCATGCTCTTGAATTTTCAGAATTAATTAGTTAAACCCTATTTTTATTCCTTATTTTAGCCCTAAAATTCACTTGCTTATAATCTGTTTGAGTGGCTGAAATATATTGCTGTTGTAACTTGTTTACTGCTGTAATTTCTTATCTTTTAATCAAGTTTTGCAACAAACTTTAGTAATTTTCAGATTTGTACTGTGTAGGGATAATAGTGCGTTAGATAGTCGCTTGATAAACCCTCTAAAACAACCCTAAAAGGAGCAAACCCTAAATTTGAAATTTACTTTGAGTAACCATGTTATCTTTAAATCATATATCATAATCCATCGGTGGTAATTTGGGTAGTTACATAGGTGACCTAGGACTTGACTTGTCTTTCCTTAGGAACCCTAGGTTCTACTGGGGAAGCCTCCCTTGTGTTGCATTCATCCTTCACTAAAATAAGGGAAGTAGTTGTCTAGGTGATAGTGGCAACACTTCTAATTTTCCACTAGTCTTTCTACCTTGTGAAGGCTTTGCACTAAGTTGCAAGATTTTGTGGTAACAATGACCTAGCTTTTTGCTGAAGCACTGCATGAAAGATGGATACGATAACTTAGAATAGCCCCTAGATGGAGTGTCCTCTTCTTCCTTGATGATAACTAAATTGAATTAGATAAGATAAGATAGAACTGAACTAAACTAATCTTCAAATACCAATGTTTTGTGCATCAATCAATGAACTGGAAGATAGGAAGGAGTTGCCTCGAGTGGTGTGACCGACTGTACCATGAATAAACTTGGTGATGCATGGATAAGGCGAACTAAACCTTATCCCAAGTGAGGTGCACTTCTCTGGCTCAAAATAAATTGGATAATGTCCATTAAAAGAAAATGGATAAGACTCTTGTTCTGATAATATCTTCAAAGGGGAGTGGTCAACTTGCATGGATAATATTCCTCAATGCAAAAAATATTTCCAAGATGGAGCACTCTTCCTCCAATCAACTTGCCTTTTGAAACTTGTGACAAAAATAAGGTGACACATGGAAAAATCCTCACCCTCATTAGGCAAAGGCATACATAGAATATTCTCCTTAACTTGCACTTGCATCATATCTAGATCCAATGCCCAAGTCCACATGTCATGATGAGAATGCATTCATATGTCATATAAATAATAAGCTTAATGATAAATTAAAAGAATTTATGGGATGATCCAATTCATCATCAAGTTATGCCATATATGCCATAAATTAACAATTTCCATTAGATCATTCTCCTTTTTTTTGAAAAAAAATAGTTAAATGTGACAATTAGCTGTAGTTACTGGACATGTCTGATGAGGCTTGGCATATCTCTGCACACTTGAGGCTTTTCTATCCAGCAAGATCCTAGTGAAGTATGACAACATTGCAAAGCCCTCACAACTTGCCATTTTCCTCAACTAATCCCAATCCATCATGTAATTTTTTCTGTTCTGTTGCTAATACTCCATAGTTGCTATGTTAATTTTTTTATCAACTTAGATATATTGTCCTATTTTGTTTCTTGAATGAGAAAAATTCTGCTTTCTATGTATTTTTGGAAGTATTTTCAAAAAGTTAAATTTTCTTTCATCGCCCCCTCATAAAAATTTGGGAAATCATGGGATTCATCATATTGGAGAAGAAAATAATTACTGAGTCTAGTTTTACAGGATCATATAGTGGATGATGTGCTCAGAGCAGGGAAAATCTTATCTCACGAGGATTGTCCTTTAATGTATGAATGGCATGGAAAGAAATACTGGGGTGCAGCCCATGGTTTGGCAGGAATTGTGCATGTCTTAATGCATTTTCAACTGAGCAAACAAGCGAAGGAGGATGTGAAAGGCACTCTTCGTTACATGATGAAAAATCGATTTCCCAGTTGTAACTACCCATCAACTGAGGGGAGCACTACAGATAGGTTAGTGCATTGGTGCCACGGTGCTCCTGGTGTTGCTCTTACACTGTGCAAGGCTGCTCAGGTTTGTGAAAATTTATCATATAGAAACTAGATGCTGTTTCAAATATATTTCCTAATTATTGCTGCATCTCCATATTAGGTACTCTGGTATATACAGCTATACTATAGTGTTGTGGTAGTCCTCGACTAATGGATTATTTTCTCAAAAAATTAGATGTTTCCTGAAGATAAAGACTTCAAGGAAGCTGCAGTAGATGCTGGGGAGATAGTATGGAATCGAGGACTGCTACGTAGAGTGGGTATCTGCCATGGTATCAATGGTAATTGCTATGTATTTCTAGCTCTCTACCAATTAACGGGAGAAAGGAAATACCTCTACCGAGCAAAGGCATTTGCATGCTTCCTACTAGACAATGCTTATGCGCTCATTTCTTCTGGACAAATGCATGGAGGAGATCATCCTTACTCCTTGTTTGAAGGACTTGCAGGAACAGCATATTTGTGGTTTGATATGGTTAGACCTTTGGAGGCTAAATTTCCAGCGTATGAGCTTTAGAGGAGAGGAAGAGAATATCCAATCGTGCATATCTGTATTACCTTCAGTTATTGGATGGGCGACTCAAGGACCTTGACAATTTCATCAATGAAAATCAAATCTATAAACAATGTGGTAAAAATTGATGGGGCTTCACAATGCTGTAAATATGTTAACAGGCGATGAACATTTTCAACTCTAATTTGTACAGATCTTAGGGGTTGCTAAATGACATTGATATTTTTTGACAGAAAATTTAGCTGGAAAGGAACTATGAGCAGAAAGGAAATATTATTTGGCTTGTATTAATATAGCAACCTTGACCATGTTTTATATGTTTATAAACTGGTACCCAATTTGCAACATTTTGTTCAACAACTGAAAGTTTCAGCTGGGAAATGCCATTTGACATTTAAAACCCAGGCTAGTTCATTGTGTATGGTATTTGCTGTTTTTGACTTGTTTGACCTGTTTATCTTAATTTGATTCTACAATGTTTGAATGAGATAATTTTAAACTAAATACATTATGTGGAGATGCTATTCAACATAGGTTCGTTTGTGTCATGGAGACTTACTGGGATTTCTTGTCATCTTCAAAAAATAAATTCTTTACCTAAAAGACAGCCTACATTCTTCCATTATTGTTTATTTTTAAGTGGGAAATTAATGACCTTTTTAGATTTTTTTTTTTTTCTACATTGCTATACATTGGCTGAATGGTTCTCGGATCAATGTCTTTGGATGATTAATATCTCTGCCCTTCTCCTTTGGAGATAGTTGATTTAAGTTCTCTAGAACCACTAATGTTCGTCCACTCTTCAATGCAAATGTCAATTCAGATTGGGACCATTGCAGCAATGTTACTGAAATCCTACATTACCGAGAAGACAACTTGCATTCTTCCATTATTGTTTATTTTCAAGTAGGAAATTAATGGCATTTTTTTGGATTATTTTCTTCTATAATTTTTTATACTGCTATAAATTGGTCCCCTGATCAATTTTTTGGATAACTAGTATCTGCCCTTCTCCTTTGAAGATAGTTGTTAAAGTTCTCTAGAATCACTGAAGTTTGTCGATTCTTCAATGAAAATGTCAATTTAGATTGGGACAATTGCAGCTATGTTACTGGAATCCTATTTACCAGAATCCTGACTAGGAGACCCATTTTCCATTCCATTCCTTTCCTGTTTCTGTTCCTGTTCCCATTTCTTGTTCCGTTCCCTTACCTGTTTACATTCCCATTTTCTTTCCCACTCTTGTCTTGACACTACATTACCATTTTCTTTCCCACTTTTGTCTTGACACTATATTAGTACATCATGAATCAATCTTATAAGCATAATATACGCAGGAAAGGGGTTCAGGGTTCTTATCTCTGGAGACCTTCCAGCCCCGTTTCTCATTCTATTTCTGTTTCCCATTCCATTACTCCTTTCCTGTTTCTGGTAACAAAGCATTGCAAACAAACATAAAAACTGTTTTGCTTCAGCCATTTGGGACGGGGGCTCCATATAATGGACATGAAACATATAACATTTCAATTATCGATCCCTAATTTTTACCTCAAAGGGGTTGTTGCAATTGTCAAATGAAGATCAAGCCAGAGAATATGGTGCTGCAAATGACAAGACTTGGATCTCATTCATTATTCATCTACCCTGAGGTTCCTGGGGCAGCATCCTTACCAGGGTCGCCATATATTCTGTAAAAGTAGGATCATATGATTTCTATAGTGACAATGATTGGTGAAATTTCCAAGTGTTCAAGGACTAGATTTTTTAAAATGATGAAAACTCCAAAACGTGAAATTGTAAGATTTTAATGTGATTACTTTTGAAAAAGGACATATATGATAGCATTTTTGGGATAAAGTGATGAAAAAAGCCATGTTGGCTACAAGTGTTTTCTAGAACTATTTTTTTTTTTTTTGGGAAAAGTGATTTAAAAAATAGTGTTGGTTGCAAGTGTTTTCTAGAACTAAGAACTCCATAGCTAGGTTTTATCAAAGACATGTAAATTGTTTAAAGAGAGCCAAGACATGTAAGTTGTTTAAAGAGAGCCAACCATTATGGTGTTTTTAACAAAGGGTAAAGTAAAATACATACACCCTTGTCCTAGAAATACTTCCGTTACCTTCTATAAGATAAACTAGACCTCTTAGAGATATATTACTATACTAGACCTTAGAGATATATTACTATTGGTATGTATATAAAGGTTGCAGCTTTTAACACGTTTCCTATCCCTACACTCATTCAACTCTCACCTTTGGCATGCATTTCTAATCATGTTACAAAGTTAAATCTCACCTTAGGCATGCATTTCTAATCATGTTACAAAGTTAATCTCTATTTATTGATTGACACCACCACTTGTTATGGATTACAAGAGAATTAACACTAAGTGCGATTACATGAATCACCACAAAAGTAGCAAACCCAAGCATCCGATCTTGTTAGTTATATTTAGCTTAACATGCTTGTTCATAGAGACCATTATATATTGTATTTTTTGGTGTATTGTGTGTCTTGAGAATTTGTAATATTTTTTTTGGTCGTCTCGAAGGTGGGAAAATCTATCATAACTTAGTTATCACTAATAGCGAGGACAATCATCATTGGTTGTTATTCACGAATGCGGGTTGACTCATCATCGTTATTTAAGGAAAACTACACCACCTGGAATAACCCAATGGTGGGTCTATAAGGGGGTAGAATTTCACTCATACTAGATGCCTTTCGGGCTTGGACCATTAACTTGTTTCCTTATGTTCGAGGAAAATGAGCTCTTAGCCAATCAGAAGCAGTTTTAGGTGTTAGTCCAGGACCAGTAAAAGATGGTTTTAGCCTAGATAGCATTTGCAAGAAAGTCAATATCCCTTTTGGTCATCGTTGAAGCTACCTCAAGTGGGGCTATGTGCTTTTTAGTAACATCTAGCCTTAGTCCCGTACATGAGACCAACTACTAACCTCTGTTGTAGTTTAACCTCTTGCCCAGGGGGATTGAGAATTTGTAGTATATCTAAATGTATATTACTATTGTGTAATAAATATCATACTAGATTCATATTGGGGGAAATTTGAGATCTAAAATGGGCCTCCTAAGGAAAATAAAATAAAATAAATTTAGAATTATAAATTTTCAAAGGAAAAGAAATAAAACAAATTTTTTAAATTGTATTTTAAATTTATCTCTTTATGGGTTTATTCAAATTTCAATTGTAGGCACTGGTTGAATGCAAAATAAAATTTCGTAGCCAACAAGTACCCACTTTACATAATTTTGAGAGACCCCCAATGAGATAAATTTGAAATATACAAAAACGCGTGTTTCTTGAAAAGAAAAAGAAACATGTTTATTTTATGTATTTTCAGTTTATTTCATTGCGGGTCTATCAAAAGTATGCAGAGTGGGTAAGCATCCAACGAGTGCATGCAATTTAAATTTGAGTAAACCTATAAGGAGATAAGTCGAAAATACGATTAAAAAAATAGTTTTATTCCTTTCCCTCCAAAAATATTTACCTTGATCGACATCGTCATCTTGAATCATATTGGTTCTTATAAAGTTGATTTTGATAGTATTTTTTTTTGTTTCTAGAGATTTATTTTTGACCTCAAAATTCCCCTAATTTGAAAGTCTGCCTATTAATCATTATATATGTGACAAGTTATTGTTTTTTAGCAAAGGACATGACTTATCACTAGTTTTGTGTATTTATAGATGCTATTGTCATTTAATACATAATTGTCTATGAGTCATTCTTTTAATATATATATATATTTGTGTGTGCTATTGTTACCATTGTGTGTGAGTAGGGAAAGGTTCATACTAATTGGTATCAAAGCAAGTGTTGATTCCCTGTTGGCCTATGACAATTTTTTTGGTTGGTGGCAAACAAGAAATTTTTAGGTTCATGGTTAAACATCAAACAAGCTCATGATAGAAAAATCTCATTTGGAGAAGGAATTCTACTGTTATGCAAGATAAAATATACGATAAAAAAATACAATAGTTTTGATATAGAGTAATGCATAATGCTACAAACCATCAGAGTTTCCGCTAGCCACGACAAACACAAGAATATCATGAAAAAGATGGTGAAGTCAATCATAAAATTATAGATTGTTGGGGCAATCTTTGAATTTCATTGAGGCACAGGAATGGTTTCCATTTGAAATGCTCCAATAGCCATCTTCCACCAATCAAAGCCGTCAATTGAGAGTGTCATTAAACAACTACCACATACTCACATGGAGAGTTGCCTTGTAATCGAGGAAAATTAAACAATTAATTTGTACCAATGGGTGCTACTCTCGTGACCATACTAGTCCATTAACATCTAAAATGCCCAAATTGAAGGTTCAAACATTGTGCCCCGAGGGTTCGTTGGGTCAAAAGGACCTAGGCTTCACCAAATAAATGTTTATAAGAGGCATCCCCAATCTATATGGTAGCACCCATCCAAAGTGTAAATCCACTGTTGTAGAGAATGAACATTCATTTATGAAGACAAACAAAAAAAATATATTGCCTAGGTTGAGTCAAACGACCTGAAGTAGAAGAGAGACTATCAAAACCTTTGACTATCAAAGCATTAGTTAATATATATCAATTATATAAATATTCCCACTACTACATTTGGAGTGAAAAAATTATGCTTATTTTGATATTAGTTTCAACCAATAGTTTTTTTGTTATTTTGGGTGTCAAAATTCACAAGATTTGTAATTTTTTTCTCTAATTTTATTATAAACATTGTTTTAATAATGTTAATCAAACATTGTATTATTCTACTATAAATTTCTGTTTTTGAATTTACCAAGTATTATCATGTTTGTTTATGACCTTGTTTAACATTAATACACCAATGTTAAAACGCTGAAATAATGACATTTTATATTTTAAAATGAAAAATAATAAATACATTACTCCAAAGTTCTCATTGAGATCTTAGTAGTATACCATATGCTTGAAATAGAGAATAGAGATCGTACTTGAAAATTATGAATTTAGGAAGTGGACATTCAAATTTAGCTTCCCAAGGCCCTCACCTTTTAATCTTAATAATAAAAATCTGTAAAAAGAACTCCGGAAAAATAATGAAAAATATTTGAATTATGTTTTAATCCTAATTAGAGAATTTAATCCATTCACATAACATAAATTAAAAGTAACTCTAGATGAAATGACAACTTTAGATCCACTTTGCACACTTGTCAACATCTTCAATTTTCTAACTTCACAAATAAAAAATACTCTATTTCTCAATAAAAACCCTCTTCTTACCCTAAATCATGTTATTCTTTCATTTTCTTTTAGCATTTTCCCCTCTCCTCTCCAACATAAAAGTTTTCTTTCAAAGAAGGGTAGGTTTTATTTTCTCTCAAAGAAGGGTATGCTTGCTTGTGGATGATCATTTTTCAATCCATGAGGGTAATCTCCTCCAATGATTTGGCTTTCTTGTGGAGGATCGCTTTTCAATCCATGGGGGTAATCTCCTACACTGCTTTTCCCGTCTTGTTAGATAATTTCTTTTTCATTGAAACTAGTTTTCATCATTGAAAGAGGTCTATGCCATACATTTGACTTATTTTTGTTGTAGCCAAAGGATGGTCTCTTATCTAGGCCATGGCTTCTATCCATGGGGGTAATATCCTCCACTTCTTTTCCCTGTCTTGTTAGATAATTTCTTTTTCATTGAAACTAATTTTCATTGTTGAAAGAGGTCTATGCCATACATTTGGATTATTTTTGTTGTAGCCAAATGAGGGTCTCTTATCTAGACCATGTTCTTCCTTTATTATGGACATAACCTTTATATTTTCAGTTTTCTATAGTGGGGAAGGTGGATTTTTTGTTTAAATGGGCGGGTTTGTTCATAT
Source organism: Picea glauca (assembly GCA_000966675.3). Lineage (NCBI taxonomy): Eukaryota > Viridiplantae > Streptophyta > Pinopsida > Pinales > Pinaceae > Picea > Picea glauca. The sequence continues at coordinate 170,300 of JZKD02S1598844.1, forward strand.
GGTGGTGTCTTTTTGTGAGATGATTCACTCTTATTGGGAAACCCTTATGCAATTGGTTAAAATATTTTTCTTCCCCATGACAAAATATTATTTTCCTTACCAAAGGGGTGTTGCCCTTCCATATCAATGTAACTCTCTTAAAATGGTCTTCACCATCTCTTCAATGAAAAGGATTGTAAATATTTTCAAAGTTTGAAATCACCCCTTCTGAGCGTCAAAAAATAAAAATAAAATAAAACCTTTTTACAATATTTGTAAGAAAACCCACAAAATTTTCACTGCAAGAAAAACCCTCGTGCAATAGATTTTACAGAAAATAAAAAGGGGTTAAAAATCCCATTATGTAATTTTTTTTTGCATGCAAAGTTAAGAATTTTAAGTTTTAAATGAGTATTTATTTTATATTTGAGTTTCTTTTCATTTGTTGCTTCTGGGTTTTTATTTCATGTTTTATCATGTATTTTCATACACGCTTCTTAGTTTTGTGTAGTAAAAATTACAAATTTTCAAAGGGCTTTCAAGAAAGATTATGGAAATCACAGGGATGCACTTAATATGTATTTACTTTTTTTTTCATCATTTTAGTAGATTTTACCATTAGCAAGCTCATTAAATCTCTTAAATATTTGGTTTATGCATTTTTCATGCAAAGTGTTTACAAAAATCCTTTCCAAAGGCATGAAGGTTTCATTCATTCAAGTGTTTATAGATATTCCTAAGCCAAAGCAATGTAGTTTGCATGCAAAGTGTTTGTAAAATTTCCTCAACTAAGATCTGAATTTGTAGTTTAATCTAAGTTTTAATCCATTACTAACCTACACTAATCATTATTTATCAAAGCTAAATGTCGATTTAATTTGGTATATAAAAAGTATAATAAGTAATGCAAATATATATTATATACATTTTTTTTTCAACATTAATTTGTCTTTTATTATGGTTAAGGTAGTCATTCATTGTTGTCCAAATTTGTAGCTTTTCCAGTGAATGAATAATTCATACTTATAATATGATGAAATTATTATTAATGAAAGTAGAAATTTTATTTTAAAAGTATATATGATTAAAGATGAGGACAATGAAATAATTTAGGGATGGAGATTACATAGAATCAATTGAGAAATTTATGTAGATATCTTGGAGATAGTTATGGAAATGGTTGTACCAATTAATTATATTGGATGAGAACCTCAATTCTATATAACATAACCAGGCCTCATGTACTATATTGATGTAAGAGAGTGATGTATAATTATTGTACATTAATACAATGTGATCTTTGATGGATATTTGTTCTTCTTATGTTTCAATATATGAGTGAATGTTTTGTTTATTGTTGCTCATAAAATCAACATTTGGTATCAGAGCAGGGTGTGAGAGGGTAGCATAAGAGCCATTGTTGTTGTTAAAGAGCTAGCCATTGTATGAAAGCGTGGAAGGGTTGCGTTTGTAGGATTTCCCACATAGAAGAGCTGTGACCAGAATTGTTTGCCCATGTGGAGAGATGGGCACATGGAGATTTTTGTTGATAGCCATAGAGGATGGAGCGCGAAGTTTTGTTTCAAGGAGAGTCGTGTGGTACTGAGGAGAACACCCATAAATTGTTACTGTTGATCGTTGTGCACAAAATAGAGTAGACCGTCGTCATTTATTTAGATATCGACCATGGTTTTCTGCCATAGTTGCAAAGGATGCGTGCACAAGCCGCGAACTCATGAGTGAGATGTATCCATTGACAAGGAATATATCATTTGTCATTGGTTCGATTGGTAAGTTGGAGCTTGTATTAGCTCGTTGATAGAGTATTGTTTTATTGGCGTTTGTTTATTGGTTGCTCTGGAGTTGAACAGTTGGTGATATATTGGGCATCGAATACAAAGAATTAGTAAAATCGTGAAGATTCAGTGTTGCTGGAACAATAAATCCAGTCGCCGACAACATGACAGAAATAAACAATCAAATCTTATGTGGTGAGGTTTGGCTTGGAGGAATTGGCACGTGACTGTAGCGCTTGCTCATATGAATAGACCTTGAAACGAGCCTTGGACAGAGGAATCAAGCCATGATTTTAGCATTCAGGTTCGTTAAGGAATTGCAAAGTCAGATAAAGAGGAAATTTGTGATATCAAGGAAGACAGGTGGAGTCTTGAGAGATTGATGAGAATTTAGACTGATAAGCACGATTGAAATTCAGTCGGTTAGCAAAATCTTTGACAGGATCGTCGCATGGTGCCATTATAAGAGTGAGTTGTTGTTGTTACCAAAACAAAGCGTGGAGGCAAGCCAAAACGTGTCTGCTCCATCAACAACTTCAAATACACAACTCTTTGTTGATTCTTTGACATAGATTAAATTTGAAATTTCTATTACAGTGTGTACAATCCTCAGTTAAGATTTTGTGTGGTTTATGTTTGCTAAGAACGTTGATGCATTGAAGCTAGTGCATATATTTAGTATGTGAGTGTCTAAGTGAAGTAAAAAAAGGGATCTTCTACGAAGGAGCAGTTTATGGAGACATCGATGCATGGAAATGCTGGGAAATTTCTTTCTATCCCGTGGAGTAAAAACAGAAACAGAGCGCTTGACACATTGATCAGAGTGGAAGGGTTACAACAAAAGAGATAGGTGTCACCCGAAAGCAAAGGCTATGCACTAGTATTACATTTAATTTCATGTGATGAAGGCTTCTAAAAAAGAGAGCAACAATGAATGCCGAGCCATGGTAGGAAATGTTGAATATTGGTTGCCTTTTTATTTCTACTTCAAAATATGCATGGAGGTCAAAAAATAATAAAGTTTTTTCATTAAGAAATGGAAAGAGATGAGATGGAAGGGAATTTTTAAAAAGTTAAAAGTTATTTCCATTGTGTTGTATGTGGAGTCGAGAAAAGAAAGTTAATCTTTCTTCATTATTTTTGGGAAAAAAAGTCCATAAAAGTGTCAAATGAGTTCAAAGTTTCATGTATGTAATGAAAAGGCTTGTAAAGGTTTTGGTGATGGTGTCTTAGTTAGTAGTAAGAGTCCATTGGTAGCTAAGTCAAATAGAATATTGTAAAGGATAGATTATTGCACATTTTTTTTATGTTAAAAGAATTCAAAGTTGAATTTTTGTTGTGAAGAGTTTAAATTGAGAGTTTGATAAGTTGAATCAAGGTCAAAGTCAAAGTTGAGGATGAAGTTTTAAAGTCAAAATTAAACGTGCATGTTCCATGTTACTTGACATCTTTTTCATTGTTGTATTTGAAAGATATGTGTTTATTCTTTGGCAAGCGAGCGTAATTGTTAAGTTTTTAAAAAAATGGGAAAATAACTAAAAACATTTCAAACAACTAATTAGGAAATTGAACTACTACGATAAGATCTTGATGATGCTTTGCAAGAAATAGACACGTTATAGAAGCAACATAATTACATAATGGAAAAAGTTGCAGAATTTAGATCACATGATAATGAACTTGATCAAGAATTTGATATTTTTTCTACACAAGGCATTGACAGATTATAAGAAAAGTTGAAATCACTAGATCAATTTGTAGATGATATTTTCAAAATTCAAGATCAAAGAGATAAATTGATGGAATCATTGCACCAAGATTTATTGACAAAGGAAAATGTGTTGTTAGCACTTGAAATTGGATTAAAACATTTCAAACAAGAGAAAGTAAAGTGTGATGCAATCTGTGATACATGTGACCCGATTAAGAAGATTGGTAGTTCTTGTGATACTTTTTATTTGGTTGATGATAATAATGATGATGTACATATGTCTCTCTCTTGTTATGAGACTCCAAATGATGATCTTGATGATATTTATAAAGATGAATCTATTAGTGAATATGTTGAAATAGGTTGCTTTGAAAATCACACAAAGGGAATAGGTTCAAAACTTATGAATAAAATGGGTTTGAAGGCAAAGGTTTAGGAGAGAATGGTCAAGGTATCTAGAATCCCATACAAGTATGTGTAAGACGAAGAGATGAAGGCCTTGGTTATGAAGGTGAAACTAGCAATGCAACTATCAAATTCGTGAAAGTAGAAACATTGACAACATTTGAATTATCTACAAATAGAAGCAAAGCAATGAACCAGGAGCAGAAGTCACAATGACAAACCAAGTGCAAAAGCAGGGACAATGTTGCAATCATTGTGGTAGTACATGGCATGTAAAAGAAAAACGTTGGAACTTACATCCTTGCAATATTTGTGGCCTTACAAATCATGATCATCACAAGTGTTTGAATAAAGAGATATAAAATCCTTACATGGTAAGATGAAACCGCTTCGAAATTGTAATAGTTATGGGTGAACCAAGGAAAACCTTAGGTATGATGTAATGGTTGAAGGGTAACCCATCGAAAACCCATAGGAAGGTCAAGGGTAAGTTAAAGAAATCCTTGATATGAAGATGATGCAATTCAGATGATTGACTCAGGATCTAGAATTATCAAGGAATGATGCAACTCATGTTGATATAGGAAGATAACAACAAATGAAGAAGTAGATGAAGATTAAGAAAACAAAATATGATGAAGACAACTCAAGACATTCATATTGAATCATAGGTTTTCATTAAGGGGGAGTTTGAAGGAATAATTCATACTTATGATATTGATGAAATTATTATTAATGAAAGTAGACTTATTCTAGAAGCCTACATATGATTAAAGATGAGGACAATGAGAGAAGTTAAGGATGGAGATCACATANGCCGAGCCATGGTAGGAAATGTTGAATATTGGTTGCCTTTTTATTTCTACTTCAAAATATGCATGGAGGTAAAAAATAATAAAGTTTTTTCATTAAGAAATGGACAGAGATGAGATGGAAGGGAATTTTTAAAAAGTTAAAAGTTATTTCCATTGTGTTGTATGTGGAGTCGAGAAAAGAAAATTAATCTTTGTTCATTATTTTTGGGAAAAAAAGTCCATAAAAGTGTCAAATGAGTTCAAAGTTTCATGTATGTAATGAAAAGGTTTGTAAAGGTCTTAGTAGTAAGAGTCCATTGGAAGCTAAGTCAAATAGAATATTGTAAAGGATGGATGATTGCAAAGTTTTTTTTATGTCAAAAGAATTTAAAGTTGAATTATTGTTGTGAAGAGTTTAAATTGAGAGTTTGATAAGTTGAGTCAAGGTCAAAGTCAAAGTTGAGGATGAAGTGTTAAAGTCAAAATTAAAGGTGCATGTTCCATGTTACTTGACATCTTTTTCATTGTTGTATTTAAAAGATGGGTGCATGATCGGTTGTACCCGACACCATGTGTTTATTGTGCTTATTCTTTGGCAAATGAGCATAAATTGTTAAGTTTTTAAAAAAATGGGAAAATAACTAAAAACATTTCAAACAACTAATTAAGAAATTGAACTACTACCATAAGAATCTTGATGATGCTTTGCAAGAAATGGATAGGTTATAGAAGCAACATAATTACATAATGGAAAAAGTTGCATAATTTAGATCACACGATAATGAACTTTATCAAGAATTTGATATTTTTTCTACACAAGGCATCGACAGATTATAAGAAAAGTTGAAATCACTAGATCAATTTGTAGATGATATTTTCAAAATTCAAGATCAAAGAGATAAATTGATGGAATCATTGCACCAAGATTTATTGACAAAGGAAAATGTGTTGTTAGCACTTGAAATTGGATTAAAACATTTCAAACAAGAGAAAGTAAAGTGTGATGCAATCTGTGATACATGTGACCCGATTAAGAAGATTGGTAGTTCTTGTGATACTTTTTATTTGGTTGATGATAATAATGATGATGTACATATGTCTCTCTCTTGTTATGAGACTCCAAATGATGATCTTGATGATATTTATAAAGATGAATCTATTAGTGAATATGTTGAAATAGGTTGCTTTGAAAATCACACAAAGGGAATAGGTTCAAAACTTATGAATAAAATGGGTTTGAAGGCAAAGGTTTAGGAGAGAATGGTCAAGGTATCTAGAATCCCATACAAGTATGTGTAAGACGAAGAGATGAAGGCCTTGGTTATGAAGGTGAAACTAGCAATGCAACTATCAAATTCGTGAAAGTAGAAACATTGACAACATTTGAATTATCTACAAATAGAAGCAAAGCAATGAACCAGGAGCAGAAGTCACAATGACAAACCAAGTGCAAAAGCAGGGACAATGTTGCAATCATTGTGGTAGTACATGGCATGTAAAAGAAAAACGTTGGAACTTACATCCTTGCAATATTTGTGGCCTTACAAATCATGATCATCACAAGTGTTTGAATAAAGAGATATAAAATCCTTACATGGTAAGATGAAACCGCTTCGAAATTGTAATAGTTATGGGTGAACCAAGGAAAACCTTAGGTATGATGTAATGGTTGAAGGGTAACCCATCGAAAACCCATAGGAAGGTCAAGGGTAAGTTAAAGAAATCCTTGATATGAAGATGATGCAATTCAGATGATTGACTCAGGATCTAGAATTATCAAGGAATGATGCAACTCATGTTGATATAGGAAGATAACAACAAATGAAGAAGTAGATGAAGATTAAGAAAACAAAATATGATGAAGACAACTCAAGACATTCATATTGAATCATAGGTTTTCATTAAGGGGGAGTTTGAAGGAATAATTCATACTTATGATATTGATGAAATTATTATTAATGAAAGTAGACTTATTCTAGAAGCCTACATATGATTAAAGATGAGGACAATGAGAGAAGTTAAGGATGGAGATCACATAGAATCAACCGAGATATTTATGGAGATAATCATGAAGATAGTTATGGAGATGGTTGTACCAATTAGCTATATTGGATGAGCACTTCAATGGTATATCATGAGGTCTCATGTACTGTATTGATGTAAGAGATTGATGTATAATTGTTGTACATTAATGCAAAGTATTTGACAAAAATCATACAAGAGAAACACCATAAAAACTTCTAAGCAATAAGCTTGTAGCATAAAAACTTATAAATGCAAAGTATTTGACAAAAATCATACAAGATAAACACCATCATTGAACAACAAACAAGTATCTTTTTGTTGGGGATATTACAAAGAAGCACTTCTCACTTGTAAATGATTTCTAATTGTAGAGATTTATCATTACTTGTCTACTTCTAGATTCTCTCTTATTAAAAATTCTTTGGATGGCTAGTTAGAGTGACTTTTTGGAGTGGATGTGCTTGTGGATGCTTTGCTACTTCATAGATATCCATTGCTAGGGTTTTTTTGATGGATGAAATATTTCCTGAGTAAGTGGCTTCCTGTTATCTTGTGGTTTTGTTTATGGGTGCATTTGAGTGTAATGTTGCTTCTCTAGTGTTGGTTCAACATTCTCTTGGAATTTTCTTGAAAAAACCATTCTTATTAGAGATCATATAAGGTTACTAGTGAAGAACCTTCCCTTGAATTGTATTTGAAGATCTAGTGATATATTAGGAGGATCATCTAGGGTAAGTAGTGAACAACCCCTAGATATCACCGTATATCCACTCACTTCTCTCAAAAGGAGTCTTTAATTGACTCCATATGCCCAAAAAAAACAGTAGGCACTAGTCACTCTCCCACTAGTCAATCATTAAAATATGAATTTTACTCCATTTTGACTATTTTAGGGTTAAATTAGGGTTTTATAATGGAAAATATTCATTTTCATCCATAAAGAACCTAGATGTTTTGATTTTTTATTCATGCTATTGAATTAATAATCATTTAAAAACCCAAAAATACATCGTTGATTTAGTCTTACAACCTTTTAGGCTGGATGTCTATGGTTTTAGGGCCGTTATATGCCTCTTAGATTTTTTATTTTATTGATGAATAAAACCCTAATTTAATTCATAGTTTATCCCTCTTGTTTCATTAGTTTATTACTTGTTAAAGGTATGATTTTATTTTTGCTGTAATTGTTAGAATATAGAGGATTGTGCTCGTTTAACCATTGACGATACCCTCATCACCCAACCATAGGCCTTAAGCCACCCTCTGAGCACCTTGACCTTGACCGAGAAGAGAATTCTGGCTGCAATCTATAGCCAAGAGAGGCTAAATGCACCAAGCAAAAGAATAGAAACTAAACTGAACAGATGATCCCACCTAGAAGCTAGCGCACCACTCTCCCAACTTTCCCAGAAAAACTGCACACCAAACTGCTGCTGCCTGCAACTGCCTGCACAGATATTGCTCTCACTGCAACTGCGGAGATGATGAATAATGAAACTGGTGCCCTGTATTTATAGTGGATTGGCCAGTCTAACTGGGGCCGACCTGTCCAGTCTAACTGGGCCGACTTCTCCTTCCGGGCATCAATAAATTCAATATAAATATATTTGTTCATCTGACAACCTGTCTAGGGTTTCCTTCAATTCTTTGCTTCCTTCCGGAGGATTCTAATCTCGTCATAGGTCATAATAGAGGCTCATACCTCCCGAAGCTACCATAATATTAACACTCCCTCCTAGCTAGGGAGGTATGGTCTTGAGCACAACAAACCATTCAACAGGTAGCACCACGAGCACCTGTCTTTATTATCCAACTGGATAATCTCCTATGACAACTGGTACAATATCAATTTATAGAACACACCTGTATCTATTCCAGTAGTACACAACTACTCAGACTTTGTGAAACACAATCACAAACTGTCCTTCATAACAAATAACAACCTGCATATAAACGATGTTATGATAAAAACTGTATCATCTGGGCCAATCTTTCACTCACATCTGTGAGATCTGAAAGAATGTCTGCCACCATAGTAGTCTTCATCTGCATAGAAACAAGGTTATGATAAAACTGAATCATCTGGCCCAGTCTTTCACTCACGTCTGTGAGATCTGAAAGAATGTCTGCCCTTAGTATAGAGTATCAACAATAATCATCTGGGACAATATTTCACTCACATCTATGAGGTCTGAAAGAATGTCCGCCCTCAATATAGAATATCAACACTGGGCTATCTGCCCCATTCTTCTCAACCAAGGAAGAAGGATTGTTTCTGATTTCTGAACCTCGACCATTTCCCACCCTGGGCCATTCTTCCGACACCAAACA
>JZKD02S1598855.1:25956-59897 GCA_000966675.3 Picea glauca
TGGACTAGGTCCACTATATTATTAAATAAGGCCCACTATGGTAGTTAGATATAATAAATGGGTAGTTAGATATAATAAATGTAAGAGAAATTCTTAGAAGGTTCTACTTCTAGAATATTCCTCCTCTAGAATGTTCTTAGGTGATGGTAGCAATATGTAAAGGGGTTCAAGCAATGTAATGGGATATGAAGAGAAGTATTGTATTTGGAACGATATCTTAATAGGAGGATGCTCCCTTGAAGAGGAAAGTAAACAAGAGAGGATCCCTTCCATAATAGGATCCATTGTATGGTGTTTCCCTACCTCAAGGGTTTGGTAATAATAAAGTGTGGTTTCTTCTATCTTTTCTATGTGGATCTATTGTGTATTCATTATTTGTGGTGATTATATTTGTATATCTATTCAGGTACTTAACTGTTGGACAAATCTAGATGAACCATAAGTCTAACCTCCTCAATGTTAATAAGGAAGCATGCAAGTGTGGTTCAAAACTCCCAACAAATGGTTATGTTGTCGAGACTTGAAAGTGTTTTAGGGAATGATGAAGGCAAGACATGAGGTGGCATACATCTCAAGAGGAGATTCAATACTGGTTGACGATGAAAGAGCATGTGTTTTCCCTACAAGAACATCATGGGATGAAAGTGAATGTGAAGAAATGGAAATATAACTATATTTACATGGATATGAATGAGCTTTTCCTTGTTGAATTTCCTTGTTTATTACTTTAATTGATAAAAAGGAAAACTACTACCATTCTACTATGTGTCCTTTGGAACTAGTGGTTTGGGATCAATCCAAGCTTGAAAGATTGAAAGTGTTGGATAATAAGTGGACTCGGGCTATTGAATTATAGTTTTCTCACATAAAAGAAGGATACATTGTTGAATTTGTTGTGGAATACACCGACTCTTTCAACTAAGCTGAAAGAAATTGTGTAGAAGGTACGAGAAAGTGAATGCTGGAAGAAATTATTCTTTGGAAAAAAATGTTCTTCGTGGAGAAAGGGATGATACACATGTATCCCGATCGAATGGTTGAGTAAACTCCCCTAGCACAGGGGGGGGTGGTTTGAAATTATGGGGGAAGGTTAGAGAAAAAATGGATTTGTCGAGGAGGATCCATAAATTGTTGAGATGAGGTGAGGAATGGAATGGAACTAGAGGAGAAGAGGAGAAAAAGAGCCAAGAGGTATGCAATAATGTTATATCCCTAAAATTCCCTACTCATGCATACATGGAATTGGCCTTATTACTTGCATGATTTTCCAAATCACTATTGAGGAGATCTACTTAAAAAAACAATTTTTATAGCATGTACGCACCCTGCACCACTACTTCCCACATACATACGCTTGTTGCATGTTAGACATCCTGCTTACATATTCTTGTTGCACATTAAACATCCCGCGTATACCTCCAAAAGTTGCAAAAACTAAAAATTTGTAAGGAATTCGATGGAATTTACAATCTATTGGAGGTTTCCCAACCAATTCACCTGCTATAGCCCATCCCCCAATCAAATAACCATCCTTTTCTCATATAAAAGGAGGTGTTGGGGTCTCATTTTAAAACCAAGCATTAGAACAGTGAAACTTTGCCAAAATTCACTTCCCTTCCTTCCCCAAGCATTTGCAACCAAGCATTAGAACGGTGAAACTTTTCCAAAATTCACTTCCTTTCCTTCCCCAAGCATTTGCAACCTTTTGTGATTTACCTCCTCAACATTCCCTCTTCATCCCCTTTTCTTCCATTCAATCCATTTCCTTTCCTTGAGGTGATTAGTATATTGTGAGAAAATTCTTATTGAAGGTGCACTTGGAGCATTGTAAAGAGGATCCCGAACTAGGTTTGCGAAACAGTGGCCGAAAAGGATTGTAAGTTTCAGTCTTGGTTTAATGAATAAAATAATCTCTTTTCCCTGTCCCAAATGATGATGTTTTAAATATTTTCTTTGATTTATACATAACATTTGATATGTAAACCTAATTTATCAATAGAAATAACATGCTTGTAGCCTTTCTTTCCTAGTCTTGGATGCAAGTCAGCTTTGGGAGGAGACATGTAGTCTTTGGAGCTATAGAGCTTGAGGAGATCATCTCCAAACATTGGATAAAAGGTACAATTATCGATCTTCTCTTCTAATGATTTATGTTTATTTATTTTGGTATGTTTGGGGTAGTGTAGAAAATAGATTGAGTTTTAGAAGTTCATTTTCTTTGTTTATATCCTAAACCCTAGTATAGTTATAGGGGGATTTTCCCGCTAGCAAAGAAGAGTTGAGATAAGAAGAAAAGTGGAGTAGAGAGGTGGAAAAGAGTTATCCAGGGGCATGTGATGAGGGGTTGGGCCTAAGATGAAGAGAAAAGGGACCGCACCAAGTAGTAGTGCGGAAGAGTATGTTGTTCCAGAGTAGAGCACATATGAGGATAGGCCCGCAAAGAGGCATGGCATAGAGGATAGGGTGTCTAGTGGGGATACCATTAGTTAGACTAGTAATGGCCTAGGTGATGAAGTCCACACCAGTTGGTTGTTTCAGACTGTCTCAAACTTAGAGGAAGATAAAGAAAATATCAGTGGTGTGTTGATAAGAGGAAAAGATGACATGAAGAGTAGTAGTGTGTTGTTCAAAGAGGAAGATAGCGCACAAATTGGTAGTGCATAGATCAAACTAGAAGACAGAGCACACATGTGTGGTGTGCATATAGGACAAGAAGGTAGAGTGCACTGGAAGAAGAGAAATATGGAGGCTCTCCTAGTGGTGGGGGAGATGGGTTGACAATAGTAGATGGTCATGAATGAATACAAGTAAGTCTCTAGGTCACCTCATGAGAAATTTTAGAAGAAGATGGACTCACCCCCCCTTTTGATTTTTTAATCAATAAGAAAACATGGCAGATAGTTGAACAATTGGAGTAGAAAAGAGAGAAGAAGAATATATAAGTTAATAGACAATTGAAGAAGAATGTGAAGTCATCACTACGTTAACCCAAGAAGTAATCCTGGTGAGAAATCAAACCCATAGAAGTTAGAGAGGAGGATCTAGCTCAATTCTGAATATGGAAAATTAGGACGGTACCCTGAGGCTACTCGTGTTCCATGAAATGGGTAAGGATGATGCAAAGAAACATTGGTTTACATGTGAATCAATTTGGTATGTGAAGAGAATCATAGATGAAGCAGCCAAAATTGTATAGCTAGAGACCACGTTTAGGGACAGATCCTTGACGTGTTATATGAAGTGTAAGGATACTGCACTAGAAAGACAGACAAAGTCCTTGATAAAGTTTAAGAAGGATATTCTTAGGGAATTCCAAAAACCTAAATCAGAGTCCCAGTGTATCACAGAGATAAAAGAGATCAAATAGAAGGAAGGTGAGACCATATGGGATGTTGACCAGTAGTTTAAAATTTTGTTGGATAGGGCGATGTTCCAAATTCAAGATGTGTAGCACAGAGAATAGTTTATTGGATTATTCCTAGTATCCAAGTTCTAATCAACTAGCAGAAGGTGACAACTCAAGCGCAGGCAGTCTGAATTTCCATGCACCTAGAAGCTACACCAGGAGGGTCAGAGATGTCAGCAGGTTTGGCATAAGTGCATTTGCAGTTGGCCAACTCAACGATGCAATTGTAGGATATGGATAATATGAAGGTCATGCATGAGAACGCATGGTGTACCACCCATCGCTCAGAAGGGAATCAAAGAGATGAATGGAATGTCCTTCCAAATTGTGTGGCAACAAGCACAACAAATCCACTTCCATTTGGGAAGACAGAATGGTGTGAAATATGTAGATAGTGGGTCCATTTTCCACCCCACTACCCAACTTTGCAGAAGTACCAAAATATGACCCATACACCATTCTGTGATTTCTATAAATCTGTTGGGAATGATGTCAATAATTGTCACTCGCTCCATTTGATGCAAGATAATACCCATGATACATTCTGGGTAAAGGAAGAGTAGAAGGGTAGTGAGAGGGGTGGTGTAGAAAGAGGCATATACCAAGGAATTCCTTGAAATGGATATGGGCACGGTCCTAACCAAGGATATGGAGGGAAAATTAGACCCCCCACATGTTTTAATTGTAGAGATATTAGTCATGTATCAAGGTTTTGTACAGAAATCCATGTGCTTTGTGCATATTTATATAGTCTTGAGCATGTCACTAAAGGATTTCCCAACTTGTTGAAAAAGTGGGAGGACAAAATGACCAATTGCAACATGCTAACATGGTGCATATGGATCAATGCAAGAATAAGAAGAATAATGAGGATATATATGGATAGATTCATGTTGGATTTGGGTTTCAACATGAATATTTTTCCAAAGAAATCTTGGGAGGTGATGGGTAAATTGAAGTTGGTTTGGTTTCCTATCCATCTTTGTTTGGCGAATCAATACAAAATCTATCCAATCGATCGTATAGAGTTGGTGCAAGTGGATATAGAAGGAGTAAAAAAAAGCATGAATTTGAGGTCATAGAAATTATGGATGAATCTGATACATATACTACATTATTTGGCATTGACTGGGCCTTTGATAATAATGTGGTGTTGAACTTGAAGAAGATGCAGATTTCATTTGAAAAAAACACCTTGCACATGGTCGCACCCCTAGATCCATATCAAGGTTATAGTTATAATGAGCCAGTGGATGAGGATGCGTGGAGCTCAATTATTGAAAATATTTATAAAATATTAGGTCGTATGGAAGACTACATCAAATCCTCTGCAGATGGAGAGCTAAGTTGGAGAAGTATCAATTCTTATGAAACATATTCTGAGAATTCCATGGATCGATGGAAAAACAAACTATATGAAATATCAAAAAGGAGTTGCATGCATATCTCTGCAGAGGAGAGTGGGGAATAATTTGGATCATATCGGTATGATGGATCGGATTCAGTGAATACAATTATTGCTTGGATACAACACATTCCCAAGCATTAGAGGAATTTCACACTTGATATAGTACTCCTAGGAATTATTGCACGTTGGTGAGTTTCACACCAAGAACCTTACCATGAATGGGTACCTATCAAAGAATCCATTCAATAAATATTTCGACCATATTTTGGCATTCATCAATACACTTGTCCTTGAGAAAGGTGTTGGATAGCTGAGAAATGGTGCAACGTGTGTGGTCAATGTATGAATGTCCATCATGGGCAAACCAAGAAACACCCTATATCCTTGATTCCCTAATTCTATGTTGGGAAAGGCAAGTGAACCTCAAAATCCTAGGACGATATGTTCCATGCATGACTATTCCCCAACCCCATTTAGTACACATACAACTCCAACATAACTATTGATGATATGGCTAGTCAATGGATCCTCTCAGAACCAGTTGAGCCTACTCTCCTAGCTCCCACGCAGATGTTGACCAGCTACACCTACATATGGATACGTAACGACCCACCCGAGGTCGCTTCGTCCCTCTAAGCCACCAATCAAATCCCATTGGGGTGCATAGGACCATGTGTCGCACCTCCAACAAGTAAATTCACACATGTGTAATTCCAACTACATCTTTGTTTATTTTGAAGATATGACAGTGACAAAAAAATTTCAATATTAACAGTCGAGGTGATAGGTAGTTCTCACATGTCCACTCCATCTAATTTTGGGAATGACGACTCATTAACATTGTTGACAAGAGGATGATTTACACAATTCACAATAAAAGAGGAAGTTACTTGTAGGAATCATTGCAAAGCTAAGATTTAATGTGATTATGACAAAATAACGTCCAACATGCCAAATCCAATGACCGAACTAGGGAAGGGTAGCAGACAAATCAATGAAAATATGGGACAATGACTTTGCATGTTTGAATAACCAAGTGTCATTATGGATAAATTATGTCATTATATCATATTAGTACCCCATATTTCCTTGAACTGTGTTTCGTACCCATGAATGTTCACCAGCTCTCTCAACCCAAATATAATTGAATAGTTGTCATGCATCATCCCCTTGTCTAATAGGAAGAGACTCTACTCTATGCCTCGCTAGGATCCCTCATCCCATCCATATTCATGGAACTGGATCCCAAAACATCAAGCCCAAGGTCAATACATAAATCACCTCACATTGTTGCTCACCCTACTCTCACATTTCTCCATGGATCCTCAACCCTCCTGCAGTAAAAATATTGAGGTTGTTAGCTTAGTCTAGTCCTCCTAGAAAAAAAATACAAATAGAGAATGATACTCTCTCTTGATGGAATTTAACATCTCTTTAGGGATTAGTGTATGATGGTAGGATTTAATCAAATCCCTTATTCACCTCCACAGACACTAGAAAAGGTTATGGGTCGAGCATTTGACCGCATGCACTCCATCTCCCAATGGATCACATGAATTCTAGTCCTGATGGATCTTTATATGTTTAAGCCTTAATCCTTGTCACAAGACCTTATAGTCTCTGGGATCCTCTCTGCATATTGGGTGAGACCTTCCTCAATCTTGGTTGAGGATTGATATGTCGGTGCTCTGGGGTTTTTGTTGGAAAACTCTAGATGAACCCTTGGTTTAAACTCCCTAGCATTAAGAAGGACATGCACAAGCATGGATCAAAATTCCCAATTGGGATCTGAGCCATCAAATTTTTTCACCTCAATTCTAGGAAGGTGCAGGTTGAAATGAAGGGGGGTGGAATGAGGGACTTGAAATGGGAACAGTTAGTATCTTCATGATAGGAAGGTTTTTCAGAAAAGGTAGGGTTCAAAGAGTGGCACATTAATTGTTCGAGTGTGTCTTTCAATTATTTGATGTCTTTTTGGGTGGCACATTGGTTCTAGTGGGTTTGAATGGAGGAATTGAGCATGCTAATGTTGGAATTGAGGGTCTTGATGTCCTCTTATACCAGTGTTAAGGTACCAAATGTATTATAATGAGAAGAAACATAAATATTGTTGCAAATACCAACAGAACATCAAAATAATGAGAATAAAAATACCAACAATGATACCTTTATTGAATGAAACAAATATTCACTTGCCTCTTCAAGGGGGAAACCTCCAGTAGAATAGATTTCTATTACAATAATTCTCAAGATAATCTTTCTCATACCTTATAATCCTATTTGTACTAAGTATATATTCTAAAGAAAATTCTATAGGAAGATCATTCTAGAAGAGAAAGCTTCTATTAAGTCCTCTTACATTATACTTTTCACATTATTCAATAGGTCCTCTTTTCCAGGGCCCTCTTTTCGTGTAAATAATTCACAACCAAAACTACCCTTTGTGGCAACTTTACATCTGCCAGACTTGTCAAGATTAATGAATGACCGGATCTGTCACGATCTGTGTTGGCTCTGCATGCTAACTAAGTTGCCTTCAGTTATTCCAAAATTTGAGGGCAAGCCTAGTGAAGATCCAGGCGATTGAGTGACTACCTTTCACTTGTGGTGCTCGTCAAAATCATTGAAAGACAAATCTGTCCAGTTACGCCTTTTTCAATGCAGTCTTATAGGGGGTGTTGTGAAGTGGTATATTGAGTTCAATGGCTCAAGGTACTTTTACTTTAACAACTTGATGATGGTCTTCTTGAACCATTTCCAGTTACCTGTGAGATACGATGTCGGCACTAAATTGTTGGCCAACTTTGAGAAAACCAAGGCCGACCATATCTATGATCATATCCAAGAATGGCAGTGAAGAAAGATCATGATTAAGGTCAAGGTCCCTCCTACTTTCTTGCTTGATGGTTCTTGAAATCTTTGGTTCCCTACATATCCAAAGACATAGCGAGTTTGTAGGTGTTTTAAGAAGAGTAGGATATTATGAGAGTCGAGCAACTTGAACTGATCTACTCTTAGTATGGCATGATTTACGAGATCTTTCCAAAAGAACCACAGTCTACTCTCGATAAGGAAAAATAAAAGTCTAGACCCCATGTCGATGGCATTGTGGGCTCAGCACAAAGAAATTCCACGTATCCATTTTCAAATTAGTTGCAACAATTGTTGATACAACAAACTATGGCCAGCCATACTTGGAGTTTGGTTGTTCCGCCTACCCCAAAAATGGATGTACACAGTGTGCAGTTGACAAATCCCAAGGCCAACCAGTAGACCGAGGGAAAGAAGAAACAATGAAATAAGAAGGGTAAAGGGGATAAAGAGGCTACCATTAATGTTGGCGGAGGAAAAAAGGAGAAGAAGAATTCAAAGTATCTATGTAATATCTGCACAAAAGACCACCCACTAACCTATTCCCTCGGCTTGCAGAAACCTAGAAGATATTAGTGCAACAACAACCTGATGTGTTGACGAACCCTTTTCCACAAGGGTAAAATATGGCTCAAGATTCTTCATCCACAAGCACGGAAGGGGGCAGTCAGGGACCCCCCTCACCTACCAATAAAAACCCGGACGTGAAAAGTTACATGATGAACGTTGATTCTCATTTATCAACCAAGACTTGTGACTACGAAATGTCAGAATCTATCGAGAAGGGGAATGTCAGAATCTGTCAAGAAGGGAAAGGAAGCCACTAACCCATTGAATCCTCTCCAAATTGACAAGACAGTGGGAGAAACAATGACTCGCATCCCTAAAGGTGTGTTTAAGAAGGCTTCCCATAATCCAAATGTGAGGGTTGCTCAGAACTACTCTGTTGTGGAGGATATGGAATAGAACCCTTGCATGATGTCTGCTCTGGAAGTCCTCCAAATATGCCCCTCACAGAGAAAAACTTTGTTGTCCTCCTTGGGAGCGACAGAGAATAGTAACCTAGGAGTGATCATTGTGGATCCAACCAAACTAAAACCTCGTCTTACTCACCATGCTGCCTTTCATATAGTAGTGGCTTATACCACAAAATATTCTACGTGGAACATTTTCCGTATAGTGGTTGATGAGGGTTCCTTGACTTGCATGATGTCATTGGCATGTTGGAAGGCTATTGGCCAGCGTGAGTTTTCTTCATCACCTAAGTTGCTTACGTCTTTTGGCAGTCAATCGTTTATACCACACAGAATAATTCCTTCCTTTCTCGTGTAGTTAGGGGGCAAATATGTGTGTGACGAATTTGAAGTGGTTCATGTGCCTCTTGACTACAATATTTTGTTAGGAAGAAGTTGGACTTATGCAATGCATGCGGTGGTTTCTAGAGTTTTTCAAGTCTTGTTCTTTCTGCATGAGGGTTATATTGTGACCATTGACCAATTGTCCCTCTCTCATCCTAACCCTTCATCAGGGCCTTCCATGGTCCTGATGATTGATAACATGCAGCCTAGCACTGTCAAATTACATGTCATATTGTTTCCATCATTGATGGGCACTTTTGATTATCGTCCACCTTCCAACGATGTAAATTTTATATCGGATATTCCTGACCAATCGAAGGCTGCAATTTTGCAATTTTCGTCTTTTAGAACGAGCTACTTTAAGGACTCGTGGATTACCTTCTCCATAGGATTCAATGGAAGGAATAGGGAATCCAGGCATGGCCATGCCCTTATCTATGGCTGAGGTTGCAGACAACATTGTTCAGCAACCCTCAACTAACCAAGATATGGATCCCTCGCAGGAGTTAGATCCATTTTTTGAGCATATTTGGGCTCAACATTCTCTTGCCACTCAATATACTTTAGACTTGGTATTTCCCTCTGATGAGGTTATTCTCGAAGTAATGAATGATCTCGACATACCTTGGGATGATCTACATCGTAGATCTTATTTCCTTCCCAAGCTTAGGAGAGTAGGGGCGGGAGAGTTTGTTTTGACTGTGAATGGAGATAGTCCTTGTCCTATCAATCCTATGGTTATGCATAGATTTTATGACAAGGGTAACATGGAAATAATTGATACAACGATTCCAATCGATATCTCCAAAATCCATGGCATCGTGGAGACTATTTTCATTGAAGCGGATTTCTCCCCCAAAGAGATTCGAACTTACACTGAGTTATTCAAAGAGTTTCACGACATTTTTTCCTAGTCTTATGAGGATATGCCAAGCATTGACCCACAAATTTTTTAACATGAAATTGTGACTTATCCTAATGCCAAACCGGTCCAACAAAAGTTCATTTGGTCAATCCTTGAAAAGCAACAACAATCAAGGTAGAAGTAAAAAAATTGATCAAAGTCGGTTTTATCTACCCTATACAATTGACGAAATGGGTGTCGATTACAGTTCCGTTCAACAAGAAACGGGGCACGATTCGTGTTTGTATGGACTTCTGTGATTTGAATAAGGTCTTCCCGAAAGACAATTTCTCTACCTTATTTACTGATCATATTGTCAGTGAATGTGTAGGCTGCAAATTCTTTTAGTTCATGGACAGTTTTTTGGGATACAATCAGATTCAAATAAAAACTGAGGAACAACATAAAAATAATTTTATTTTTCCTTGGGGTACCTTCACGTATCATGATATTCCTTTTGGCCTTAATAATTCTAGCACCACCTTTCAACGAGCCATGTCGTTCGCATTCCATGACCTCAAACACATAGTCAAGGTATACCTCGATGATCTAGAATCACGTTATCGTAAGATATATGATCATCCTACCCATCCTGTATGATTTATTGTATCAATAACATGGATCATGGTCGATCCTCTCAAGGTTGAGGTGATATTTCAATTTCCTCTGCCGTGCACAATACCCCAACTTTAGAGCTTATAGGGGAAGGAGAATTTTCTTTGGGATTTTTTCTCTAATTATGCCAAGATAATAAAGGTTTTATGTGTCTTTTGAAAATGGGGTCCCATTTTGTTGGAATGAAGCTTCATAGTTCTCTTTTGAAGCATTGAAATGTGCCCTGACGTCTACCCCTCTGTGCTAGCCCCCTGATTATAAAAAATATTTCTTGGTGTATTTGGTTGTTGTGGAGTCGACCATTGGCATGGTCTTGGTTCAGGAATATGATATGCTCAAAGAAAATGTTCTATATTATCTTAGTCGAGGCCTGGTTGGAATGGAACTCAACTAATCTCATGCTGAGAAAATTTCTTTGTCAGCAATCCATGTTGTCCAATGGTTCTGTCACTACATTCTGTTGCACAAGACCACCTTCATTTCCATATTCAACCCTTTCCAATATGTCTTTACACGAAGGGTCATTGGCGGAAATATCATTTGATAGATAGTAATTATACAAGAGTTTGACTTGGAATTTTTTTCTATGAAATCCAAAAAGTCATTGGTTTTTGCCGAACTCATTTCAGAACTACTGGTCGAGTCTAGTGATATCATGCCCGAAGGGTCACCTATTAATGGAGATATTTTTTTAATTGCATCTTCAGACCCCTGGTATGGAGATATACTTGTGTATCTCAAGACTTTGAAGTTCCCTGCTTCTGCTTCTCGTGATGAGCATCGACGAATTCAGCATCATGCGCGCAACTTTATTATAATCGATGGCACATTGTATTGTTGAGGCGTAGATTTCATTCTTCAGCAATGTCTCACACACAAAGAGTAGCTCGATGAGAAGCATCATGACACAACCTTAGACAATGAGGCTCATAAGCAATGATTCAAGTGTCAGTATGATCGGTCCTTTCTTCCTTGGATTTTCTCTGAAGGTGGTCTTGTCCTAGTCTATGATCAATACAAAGATCCCCTGGGGGAAGGAAAGTTCAAACCCATGTGGTTCAGATCATTCATTGTAAAAGAGGTATTAGAGAAGGGCGCTTACCGTCTAGTTGATTTTGAGGGAAATGATTTGGCAAAGCCTAGAAATGGGATCTACCTTAAGAAGTATTACTCTTAGGTTGGTCACTTGGGTGACTTGTTGTATATATGTATAGTCTCTTATACATTTTTTTCTTCTTCTTTTTTGTGGGCGTGTAGTTATTTATGTCTTATTTTTCACCGTGGAAGATGTAAAGTGAATAAGAAGTTTATTTTGGGTTCGTGGATGGCACTAGCCGACACACTCAGAGGCTTTCTTCTGCATCTTGGGTCATTTTTACACATTGAGACCAGTTGCTATCTTTCGAAGGTATTTTTCTAGGTGATTCTACAAACAATTTTGTCGAGTATACATGCAGTGATAGAATTGCTTTGTGACGCTTTGTCACATGGCATTTCTCACCTCTTGGTTTACCTAGATGCGCAGTTGGTTGTATCACACTTAAATGGGATTTTCCATGTTTATGATCCCACTCTGCACCAAAGATTCCTTAGGGTACATCTCTTAGAAATATTTTTTGATTACATTACGTATATCCTTGTTCCTAGGAGATTTAATCATCTAACAGATACTCTAGCTAATCAAGTTTTAGATTGCCATGTTGGTCACATATAAAAATAAAAGCACACGCATACACATGTAAATACATTTGTAAAAAATGTTATCCATAAGACAATAAATATGTATATATATATGTCCAAAAAATAGTGTTATGAGTACATAAGTGGGCATGAGAGCCTCAAAAGTCATCAGTCTACATCGTTGATGTTTACACCCTCAAAACTCACTGCATGAGTGTAGTGATTTTTTTCTCCACTCGTCGCAAAACTCTGTCAACCTCTCCGACTGGGGGTCCTCCCGCAGCTGTTGGTCCTCTTTCTTTTGTTGTTCCTACCTCAAGTTGAGGATGACGTCGAGGCATAGTGAAGCCTATTGGTGGAACAGGACCCACATCTGTACATAACAGATTCATAATTCAGTACTATGTACACACATAAAAAGGATATATATGAAAATTAGAAATTTAATAAACTTTAAAATATATGTTACCTATCTCACCACGGTCCTCATCAGGAGGCACAGGCATGTCTGGGTCTATGATGAAGTTGATACCTGCATAGGTTTAATCCTCGGTCATCGAGATCTGGCATGCCCACCAATCGGAAAACTTGTCATAGAAGACCTCAATAGTCCTCCCTCCACCCTGCCAAGGCAGAAACGTTGCCCACGTGCTCACTACTGGGAAGGCAGCTACATGCCCCTGTATCGTCTCTCTGGGACTAAGCTTGGGCACCCTCTCAAAGAAGAAGGAGCATAAAATAGTACCAAACCCGAATTTCTTGTTGGTATGCCACTGACACTCTATAATTTGTCTCTTCATGCATACAAGCATGATCGTACTCTAGTAAAAAATGGTTGCCTCCAAGCATTGAATGGAAGAATGCATATGTTCATGTGAGGCCTAATGGAGTGTTGTTGATCCAGTAATTCGCCTAATCAAAATTAATCTCACTCGTAAGGAGAGGCTGGTGATCTTGTGGATAGACACTTGAGAACCTACTTTCTAATTTCCAACCTCACAGTACATCTTGATGTAGTCTTGGATGTTAAAAGGCCCTGGAGGAAAGGTCCTCAAGTTGACTGGTTCCTCTCTTCTTGAGAGGCTAGTCAGAAAGTATATATCCTCCATGGTCAGGGTCAATGATTGACCCTCCAGCATGAATTCCTTAGCATTGGGATGTCAATACTCCACAAGAGCATTGACAAGCCTTGGTTGTGCCCTCATAAATGGACACTAGAATAAATTCCACAATCCACATTGTTTTAGTGAAACGATGGCCAGAGGGTCCTCTTCGACCAAGACGTCAATCTCCTCATGCTCTCTCTCTCCAGTGAACATACATCCTGTCACATGAAAAAAGTAGAGAGGGATTAGTGCTTTATTTTTATTCTTTCAAACTAAAAGAGCGTGTATGCAGGATGATTCTTACACAGTCACCGAGTTGTTTGGTATTATTCCCGAGTACATATGCGGGCTGGCCTTGGAAAACCCACGTACACGTAAAGCCACGCTTTTTACAAGAGCGCGCCCCCTCCAAACTAAAAAAAATAAATTAAAGAAGGAATTTAAATGCATGTATGGGTGTTTTGTACTTACTTGGTCCAAACAGAAGGTCGTTTCATCCACTGAAGCTCCCGGAATCCACTCTTTTAGCAAAGGGGTTTTTTGACCTTTTGGTTGATTTTCAAATTGCAATGGTAAAAATCAGTTGTCCACTTCTATTTATAGAATTTGTTGGCCATTTTTGGCCCCCTTTTTATTTTTTCCTAGCTTGGTGGTTGCTCGAATTCATTTCTGATTTTTCTATTGGTTGTTCTGGTACTTTTCTCCTTTCGGTTTGGTAATTTTTGGGGATTGGTTGCATTTTTTTTACATCCTTTGGTAAAAGTCATTTTTTTTCCAAATTTTGCATTTAAGTTAGGATTTCATTCCCACTTCCTGTATCTCGTTGTCTTTTTCTCTTTTCCATAGGATCGACCCCACCGAAGTACGACATGGAACCTTCATTGTTTCTTTAGAAGTGTTGTAATTAGGTGGTAGACACTACCTCTACATGGATACCCTAGGTAGATCCTTTGCTGCATTTTGGCATCCATGATGTAAGTTATGACTATGGGCTTGGGAGTCCTTGTTATTACTGTCATGATTACATAATAAAACCTCATTATTTTGTTCATCATCATCGTAGGCATTACCCTCGGGACTCCCTAATGCGCATGCTTTGTTGTCTTTCAAGCTCACTTTGAAATTCGAAGGCAACATCCAAAGATATTGTATTTATTATTTTCGATCTTGTATGGATTACTTGAGAAAAGTATCCCTTTGGATTGTTCTTTAAGCCCTTTTCAGACTCTCTAAAAATGAAAAGATTGATGAGTGATCTTCTTTCCCTTCATGCTCACCAAACTCAAAATTTGAAGGCACATCTGTGCAGCGGTAGTTTACCCCTTTTTCGGTCCAGATGGCTAATTTTATGAATAAAGGTATGCTATAGGAACTTCGGTTCTCTATAATAGTATTCTCAGACATAAGTTTAACACTTTTTGGGCCTAAGAGACTAAATATTCGAAAAAGGAAAATTCTCCTTGGTTTTTATTTATCACCTTTTTCGGGCCTTGGAGATTACTTACGAAAAAGGAACCCCCCACCCGGATTCCATAGTTAAGCTCTTTTCAGACTCCCTAAAATTGAAAATATCACCGAGTGACCTTGTTCCTTCAAACTCGTTAAATTGGTCTGCAATAACATCTACTTGGCATGAGTTTAACCCTTTTTCCAGCCAATATATTATAGCGTAAAAGGTACGCCTCAGGAGATTAGTCTCGTCGGGAGAGTTCTCCTCAGTTACTTTTATACTTTTTCAGACTAAGGAGACTAAACTCAGAAAAAGGTTGTGAGTCCATAGTTAAGCTCTTTTTAGACTCCTTAAAATTGAAAATATTATCGAGTGATATTGTCTTTGTCACACTCGTTGAAATGGTTTTGAACAGACATATTTTCGGTGCAAGTTTAACCCTTTTTCGAATCGACTAGACAAACTCCAAAAAAGGTACTCCCTGGAGTCTTCTTTTGCGTTTTTTCAAACTCTCTAAACGTAAAAAAAAACTACCGCGCTTACCTTCTCTGGACTCGTAAAAAACGTCCATAGAAGGGGTCTCACTGTGTCATGCTTAATCGCATTGTGGGTATCATCTTTGCATCTTTGGCCTAATTTTGGCTCCATGTTGCTTTCAACTGAACCTTTGAAGCATTCCTTATAAGCAAGCCTTGCATCACTACTTGCCTTTGCGACCTGACACCTTGACCCATGGAGGAATTTTCCACGAATGTCCTTATCTTGCACATGTCTCCTTTCCCTAAGAATTAGTGTGTTACATGCCCTTGGAACCAATTTTCTTTTCACAACACTCGTTCCTCCTTTGTAACGTAACATTTTTTTGTTCTTTTTCAAGATCTTTAAAAATAGAAAAACACAAAAAAAATCAAATATTTCAAAAAGAGGGGATGAGAAATATATATTCTTTTTTCGATAGCAAAGATAGTCACCCTTGGACAAAGCACATCTTATCATTTGTTCATCAAGCATTGGGATCTAGTATGACCTTAGGAATTTGTTCTTTCTAAATAGATTTGTGTCCTCCTCCATTTGGTTACTCTTCCAAGCATATGGAGAGTTTGTGTTGCCTCCTACATCACAAACTTATGTCAATGTCATGTTTCCTGAGTCTGATCATATTTCATGCTTTTGTCCAAGGGAATTTTTACCCAACCGCAGTTGACCTTTCTATAGTTTGTCTCTTAACTTTCATATGATGACCATCCTAAGAGTCTATTCAAGTTTAGATTTGAAATCGACGAAGTTCTCTGCCTGATCATCAATATCCTCCGGTATTTTCTCGATGAATTGTCGAAGACCTAAGAGTAGTGAGTCTTACACTCCCATTGTACTCCTACTTGAGTTTCGAAGATCTTGAAGTTTTTTCTCAAGTTATAAAGACTTCATCTCTAACCATAGACGTCACTAGCTTCTTGAAGATGCATACTGTAGTTGTATATCTTCAACTGATTTTGAGATGTAGATCCATTGTGTATTTCTCGCAGCTACACTTTATAGATTTATATGACATGGATCTGCAATGTATTTGATTGGAAACCATGATTTAGTTCATCCCAAGCATGGGTATGCCTACCTCAGAGAGACAATTGTTGTTTTGCAGATAGCACCTCCCAAACTCTGGTCTCGGGCTCACTCGATTTTGTGCATTGGTGAAGATGTTGTAATGTATTTCGGCCATCAGTTGCATTTTTGACCTCATACATTAGGGGGAATCTATTATATCCCTAAAATGTCCTACTCATGCATACATGGCATTGGCCTTCTTACTTGCATGATTTTCCAAATCACTGTTGAGGAGCTCTACTTAAAAAACCAATTTTTAGAGCATGTATGCACCTTGCACCACTACTACTGGTGTACATACACTTGTTTCATGCTAGAAAACCTGCTTACTTACACTTGTTGCACACTAAATATCCCACATTTACCTCCAAAAGTTGAAAAAATTAAAAATTTGTAAGGAATTCAGTGGAATTTACGAGCTATTAGAGGTTTCCCAACAAATTCACTTGTTATAGCCCATCCTCCAACTGAATAACCATCCTTTTTTCATATAAAAGGAGGTGTTGGGGTCTCATTTCACAACCAACCATTAGAACAGTGAAACTCTACCCAATTTCACTTCCCTTCCTTGCCCAAGCATTTGAATCCTTTTGTGAGTTACTGCCTCAACATTCCCTCTTCAACCCATTTTCTTCTATTCAATCAATTCCCTTTCCTTGAGGTGATTAGCAGATTGTGAGAAAAGACATATTGAAGGTGAAATTGGAGAATTGTAAAGAGGAGCCAGGATGAGGTTTGTGTAATGGTGGCCAACAAGGATTGTATGTTTCAATCTTTGTTTAATGAATAAAAGAAATTTTTTTCCCTGTCCCAAATGACGATGTTTTATATTTTTTCTTTGATTTATAAATAACATTTGATATCTAACCCTAATTTATGAATTTAAATAACATGCGTGTATCCTTGTTTTCCTAGTATTGGATGCAGTTCATCTTTGGGAGAAGACTTGCGGTCTTTGGAGCTATAGATCTTGACGAGATCATCACTAGACATTGGATAAAAGGTACAGTTACCGATCTTCTCTTCTACTGTTTTCTGTTCATTTATTTTCATATGTTTTGGGTAGTGTAGAAACTAGATTGAGTTTTAGAAGGTCATTTGCTCCATCTATATCCTAAACACCGGTATAGTTATAGGGTGGTTTTCCCGCTATCAAAGAAGAGTTGATATAAGAATAAAAGGGGAGTAGAGAGGTGGAAAAGATTTATCCAGGGGCACGTGATGAGGGGTTGGGCCTTAGATATAGAGAAAATGGACCGCACCAAGTAGTAGCGTGGAAGAGTATGGTGTGACAGAGTGGAGCACATATGAGGATAGGACCGCAAAGAGGCATGACATAGAGGATAAGGTGTCTAGTGGGGATAGTAGTAGTGAAAATAGTAAGGGCCTAGGTGACGAAGTCCACACCCCTTGGTTGTTGCAAAGTGTCACAACATTAGAGGAAGATAAAGCACAAACTAGTGGTGTGTTGATAAGAGGAAAAGATGGCATGCAGAGCAGTAGTGCATTGTTCAAAGAGGAATATAACACACAAATTGGAAGTGCACAGATCAAACTAGAAGACATAGAACACCTGTGTGGTGTGTATATAGGACAAGAAGGTAGAGTGTAGTGTGTTATTGTACTGGAAGAAGAGACAGATGGAGGCTCCCCTACTGGTGGGGGATATGGATTGACAATAGTATATGGTCATGCATGACTACAAGTAGGAAAATCTTTAGGTCACCTCCTGAGAAATTTTAGGAAAAGATGGACTCACCCACCCCCCCTTTATGCCACCCCCTTTATGTTTTTTTAATAAAGAGGAAAAAATGGTAGATAGTCGAGTAATTAGTGCAGACGAGAGAGAAGAAGAAGATAGAAGTGAAGATATGAGTGAAGAATAAGTTGAAGTCAACACTACTTTAACCCAAGAAGTATTGGTGGTGAGAAATCAAACCCATAGAAGTTAGAGAGGAGGATCTAGCTCAAGTTTGAAGATGGAAAATTAGGATGGTACCCTGAGGATACTCATGTTCCATGAAATGGGTAAGGATAATGTAGAGAAACATTGGTTTACATGTAAATCAATATGGTATGTGAAAATAATCATAGATGAAGTAGCCAAAATTGTTCAGTTGGAGACCACATTCAGGGACAGATCCTTGACGTGGTATATGAAGTATAAATCTACTGCACCAGTAGGACACTCAAGGTCCATGGAAAATATTAAGCATGATATGCTTAGAGAGTTCCAAAAACCTAAGTCAAAGTCCCATTGTATCAAAGAGATTAAATAGATCAAACAGAAGGAAGGCGAGACCATATGGGATGTTGACCAGTAGTTTAAAATTTTGTTGGATAGATTGATGTTCCAAATTCAAGAAGTGTAGAAAAGATAATAGTTTATTGTATTATTCCCCGTATCCAAGTTCTACTCAACCAACAGAAGGTGATGACTCAAGTGCAAGTGGTAGAAATGTCCACGCACCTAGAAGCTACACTATGAGGGTCAGAGACGTCAGCAGGTTTGGCACAGGTGCAGTCGCAGTTGGCCAACTCAACGATGCAATTGTAAGGTATGGCTAAGATGAAGGTCATGCATGAGCATGTATGGTATACCACCCATCACTCATAAGGGAATCAAGGAGATAAATGGAATGTCCTTCCAAATTATGTGGAAACGAGAGCACCCAATCCATTTCCTTTGGGGCAGACAAAATGGTGTGAAATATGTAGATAGTGGGTCCATGTGCCACCCCACTACCCACCTTTGCAGAAGTACTAGAATATGAGTGATACTCCATTATGTGAGTTCTATAAATGTGTTGGGAATGATGTCAATAACTATCACTCACTCCATTTGATTCAATATAATACCCACGATGCATTCTGGGTACAGGAAGAGTAGAAGGGTAGTGAGAGTGGCGATGTAGAAAGAGGCAGATACCAAGGAAATCCTTGAAGTGGATATGGGCATGGTCATGACCGAGGATATGGTAGAGGGGAAAGTAGAGCCCCCACATTTTTTAATTGCAGATATATTGGTCATGTATTAAGGTTTTGTATCAAACTTCACATGCTTTGTGCATATTTCTATAGTCATGAGCATGTCACTGAAGGATGTCCCAACTTGTTGAAAAAGTGAGAGGAAAAATGACCAATTGTAACATGCCAACATGGTGCATGTAGATCCATGCAAGACAAAGAATAAGAATGAGGAGGATGATGTTCAGGTAGTAATCTTAGAAGGTATGAAGACAAGAGAAAACTTCGATTACAGTGAAGCCTCGGGTCAAAATCCTGATGGAAATATAAGGAAGGCACCTCATACCCCTCCAATTTTCTATGATTCCCAAAAAAAGAAGTTATTGCACGATGCATAGAGAGAATTGGAAGAAGAAAGAGTGTGCGAGGAGTTGCAGTGCATGAATGTAAGGTCACTTGAATAGGTTTGGATATGGGAAGTGGTGTAGAGGGTAAATCAGAGGTCGTTGGAAGAAGCTCAGATCTACGAAGGAGTACAAAACGTGATTCAAATGTCACTGGAAGAAGCTTGCGTGTGTGAGGAATTACAGTGCATGACACAAATATCATTGGAGAAGGCTCGCATGCATGAAGAAATATAGTGCACAATGAAATGATCAATTGAGGAGGATCATAGATAGACTGAGTTGTGACATGTTGAGCAGAAGGAACATGAAGAGAAGTTCTAGGAGAAAGTGAAATGCACAGCGCATGCAAAATTATTGCATGAAATGGGTTGCAATGAATTATCTGAAAACCAAGTTCTTTATTACATTGTTGTTTGTGACTACTGAATGATCCAAAATATGCAAGTTGAAACATATTTTAGCTACTTGCATGAAGGAACAATCATTGGATGAAGCAATATCATCCATACTTCCAAAAAGAGACATATGTCAAGTCAACAAGAAAAAATGCACTTGCCAAGAATTTAAGATGACAACAAATCTTGGTGGTTATGATATGGATAGAGTCATGTTGGATCTGGGTTCCAACATGAATATTTTTCCAAAGAAATCTTGGGAGGTGATGGGTAAATTGAAGTTGGCTTGGTTTAATGTCCATATGTGTTTGGAGAATCAATACAAAATCTATCCAATCAGTCGACTGGAACTGGTGGAAGTTGACATAGAAGGAGTAAAAAAGACATGACTTTGAGGTCATACAAATTATGGATGAATCCGATACATATCCTGCATTACTTGGAATTGACTGGGCCTTTGATAATAATGTAGTGTGGAACTTGAAGAAGAGGCAGATTTCATTTGAAAYAGACGCCTTGCACGTGGTCGCACCCCTAGAGTCATATGAGGGTGACAAGTATAATGAGCMAGTGGATGAGGATGTGTGGAGCTCAATCATTRAAAATATTTATAAAATATTAGGTTGTAGGGAAGAGTACATMAAATCCCCCATATATGGAGAGTTAAGTTGGAGAAGTGTCAAGTCTTATGACACGGATTCTAAGAATACCATGGATCGATGGAAAAACAAGMTATATGAAATATCAAAAAGGAGGTGCATGCGTATCTCTATAGAGGAGCATGGGGAATAATTTGGATCATATATGTATGATGGATCGAAGTCGGTGGATACATTTATTGCATGGATACATCACATTCCCAAGAATTAGATGGATTTCTCACTTGATATAATACTCCTAGGAATTATTTCACTCTTGTGGGTTGCACATCGAGAACCTTACCACGAATGGGTAGTTGTCGAAGCATGCATGCAATAAATATTTCGACCAGATTTTGACATTCATCGAAACAATTGTCCTTGAGAAAGGTGTTGGATAGATAAGAAATGATGCAACATGTGTGGTCAATGTATGAATGTCCATCGTGGGCTACCCAAGAAACACCCTATATCCACGATTCCCTAATTCTATGTTGGTTGTGGAGCCTGATTCGGAGGTCCTTGCTTTCAGCCGTGTTTATACCCCATGAAGATTTTACACCCCAGAAGTATGCACACTCTTCCACGCATGGGAGGGAAAAGGGGGGGTACCCCCTCTGTGGGTTCTGGGGGGGGCTATCCCCTCAACTAGGGGGTTCAGGGGCGAAGCCCACGAAGGAAAAATTTCCTTGTAAATATATATTGTAATTTCATTGTAAATATAGACCATTCATTATAAGGTTGTAGATCTAACGATAGAAACTATGTTAGGGTTTTTTGCCTTAGAAGGAAACCCTCTGTTATGAGGGAAATGTATTGCAGCTATACATTATGGTGAGTATTGTATTCTAAGAGAGGAGACTATGAGAGAAAGAAGAGGAAGTTACAGTGGGTTTTGTTGTAGTTTGTATCCCTTCATTTGTTGGATAATAATAAAGGAAGGACCTGACAATTTCTCTAGTGGACGTAGACCACACTAGGTGAACCACGTAAATCTGTGTCTCTATTGTATTGTGTATATTCTATGTTTTGTTTCCTCATTTGTTTTATTTTATTTCTCCGTAGTCCTGTTTTTCTAACATTCTACACTGGCAAATACAAGTAAACCTCAAAATCCTAGGACGATATGTTCCATGTGTGATTCTTCCCCAACCCCATTGAGAACATAGATAAATCCAACATAACTATTTATGATATGGCTAGTCAATGGATCCTCTCAGAACCGGTTGAGCCTACTCTCCTACCTCCCACGTGGACGTTGACTAGTTGCACCCGCATGTGGATATGTAGCAACCCACCCGAGGTCGCTCCTTCCTTCTAAGCCGCCAATAAAATCCCACCAGGGTGCATAGGAACATGTGTCACACCTCTGCCAAGTAAATTCACACATGTTTAATTCCAACTACATCTTTATTTATTTTGAAGATATGACGGTGACAAAAAAATTGAAATATTGACGATCGAGGCGATAGGTAGTTCTCACACATCCAATTTATCTAATTTTGGAAATGACGACTCATTAACATGGCTGGAAAGAGGATGATTTCCACAATTCATAATAAAAGAGGAAGCTACTTGTAGGAATCAATGCAAAGCTCAGCCTTAATGTGATTATTACAAAACAACCTCCAACATTCCAACTCCAATGACGAGACTTGGGAAGGGTACCAGACAACTCAACAAAAATATGGGACAATAAATTCGCATGATTGAATAACCAAGTGTCACTATGGCCACATTTTTTCATTATATCATCTCAGTACTCACGGATGTTCACCAGTTCTCTCAACCCAAAGCTGATTGAATATCTTCCATGCATCCTCCCCTTGGCTAATAGGAAGAGACCCTACTCTCTGGCTTGATAGGATCCCTCATCCCATCCATATTCATGGAACTGGATCCCAAAACAGCGAGCCCAAATCACCTCTCATTGTTTCTTTCCCTACTCTCACATTTTTCCATGGATCCCCAACCCTCCCGTACTAGAAATATCGAGGTTGCTATCTCAATCTAGTCCTCCTAGAAAAAAAAGATAAATAGAGAATGATACTCTCTCTTGATGGAATTTAACATCTCTTTAGGGATTAGTGTATGATGGTGGTATTTAATCAGATCCCTTATTCACCTCTAGAGACACTAGCAAAGGTTTTGGGTCGAGCATTTGACCGCATGCACTCCAACTCTGTATTTCACCATGTGGCCTACTCGATTCATTTTAGGACCTAGGTAAGGTTTCATTTTTCGCCTGCATCGATGATTTTCTCTTACTCAGGCTTGGCCACAATCAAAACTTGTTTTGAAGAATGATGATTTTCTCTTAATCAAACATGTCTTCCTTAACAACATGTAGTAGTTGGCCCAAGGATGAGCCAAGTAATAATGGTGGGGATCATTTGCACCCAAATTTTTGGGTTCATTTGGTGCACGTGCACAAACAAAGTGGTGTGTGTTCATTCAGAAATTTTGTGCACACCTAAGGTAATGCGCGAGGAATGACAAGGAGACCATGTCACACCAAGTTTCAAAAGAATGCAATAGGTCTAAAATATTATTGAATGTGCACAAGTCCCATTTTTTATGCACACTATAAATCAATAAGATGCACAAGGGATTGTGGAGCTTACAAAAGATGAGTTGGTAGTTCAATTGAGATTTCCCCAATTCCTGAAGGCTACACGGACTATAGGAGGGTGTGAGAAGTGTGTGAGGATTTTTTTTCACTCAAGTGAGTGGATTATAGTAGAAAGAGACAGATCTCTCAATTAGAGAAAGTTATAAAAGGAAGCAATGATATCAGAAATGGGGCTAGCTAGATTTTTAGAGGAGATTCATTGAGTCCTTTGTATCGAGCTCACTTTAAACTTGTTGTAATATTGTAGTTCTTTTGAATATACTTATGTTTTCTTATATGTCTAAGTCTTGAGAGAAGACAAATTGTGCATTGTGTTGTATTTCTAAGAATTTATATAGAGGATATATGAAGTTCTATGGATAATATATATATATATATATTCTAAGAAATGTATGCCTCTATTGTGATGGAATAACTCTAGTAATAAAGATGCGATGTTTCTGATCTATTATGTGTATATCATGTATGATTTGGTTGTGTGTGTATTTCTTTATGCATTATTCCTAATAATTTGCAATAAATGAGTCACATGAATGCTAGTCCCGATGGATCTTTGTATGTTTAAGCCTTCATCCATGTCACAAGACCTTATGGTCTCTGTGATCCTCTATGCATATTGGGTGAGACCTTCCTCAATCTTGGATGAGGATTGATATGTCTGTGCTCTGGGGTTTTTGTTGGAAAAATTTAGACAAAGCCTTGGTTTAAACTCCCTAGTGTTAAGAAGGACGTGCACAAGCATGGATCAAAATGCCCAAATCGGATATGAGCCATCAAATTATTTCACCTCAATTCTAGGAAGGCGCAGGTCAAAATGAAGGCGGGTCGAATGAGGGTCTTGGAAATGGGAATAGTCAGTATCTTCATGATAGGAAGGTTTTTTAGAAGAGGTAGGGTTCAAGGATTGGCGCATCAATTGGTCGAGTGTGTCTTTGAGTTCTTTGATGTCTTTTCGGGTGGCACATTAGTCCTAGAGGGTCTAAATGGAGGAATTGAGCTTGCTAATGTTGGAATCGAGGGTCTTGATGTCCTCTAATACCACTTCTAAGATACCAGATGTATTATAATGAGAAGAAACAAAAATATTGTTGAAAATACCAACAGAACATCAAAATAATGAGAATAACAACATTAACAATAATACCTTTATTGAATGAAAGAAATATTCACTTTCCTCTTCGAGGGGGAAACATCCAGTAGAACATATCTCTATTACTATAATTCTCAAGGAAATATTTCTCATACCTTATACTCCTATTTGTACTAAGTATATCTTCTAAAGAACATTCTAGAAGTGGAAGCTTCTATTAATTATTCTTACATTAGACTTTTTCACATGATTCAATAGGCCTTATAAACTAATTTTTTCCTTTATTACATAGAAAATATATTATTCTACCTATGTGAGTGGTTATGGATGTTAGGTCCCTAACAAATGGGACTAACTACAGGGAAGGGGACCCTAAAACATGTGGATGGCACTTAGGAATATACAATTGTGATAATCTAGGTATATTCCCTCATACACATAATACACCTAGAAAAATCTCTGATAATAATGAATATGAGAAATGTGATGTGGACTCAAGTTACAAACGAAACCATTGAATCATTTAGGACTTAATAATGTGCCAAGAATTTATTGTTGTATATGGACCTTCCATGCATGTATTAATTGGTCATTCTTCTATCACAATCAACATAAAACCATATGGTAGGGTTCATCCTTAGATAAATAATGCGATCTTAGGGGTGGATATGGAGGACAAAGAAACAATTTGTAAATTTTGCAAAAGAGGTTGATATCCATCAATTAATTTATTATAAATTATGTCAAAAGAAACTATGAAGAAAAATGGTAGAGGGATTCTTTATGAAGAAAAATGGTAGAGGGTCTCTTCAATCGCTTTCTCGACTGGGGGAAACCCTAGATTTGGTCAACAAAACCCAGTGCAAGGTACCATTCCTTCACAGGGAGCGACGACTGGAGTATACTCCAAACAAGGTCTTTGGAATCCTTGGCAGGACTCAATTCCCTCACAAGGAATGTCGGTCAGGGGAAAGGCTCTGTACCCATGCCCGTCGGATCAGATGGGGGTATCCCCTTCCAAGGTCCTTGGAACACAATGCAGTGAGAAATCCATGCTCAAGCTATGTCATCCAATTTCGAAAGTCGGCCAATGACTCCTCAACATACGCAATTTCATTTTGTTGTTCAAGGCCATGGTTTCTACCAAAACCCTGGCCAACAATCCAACTTTTCCTAGCAACCTGGTGCCAGTAAAAATCCATGGCCCTCTGTTCTTGTAAATGATTCACAACCGAAACCACCCTTTATGGAAACTTTACATATTCTAGACTTGTTGAGATTACTGAATGACCCGATCTGTCATGATCCACATTGGCCCCCATTCCGACTAAGTTGCCTTTGGATATTCCAAAATTTGAGGGAAATTCTAGCAAATATCTAGGTGATCATGTGACTACCTTTCAATTGTGGTGCTCGTCAAACTCGTTGAAAGATGACTCTATCCTGTTATGCCTTTTTCAATGCACTCTTATAAGGGGTGTTTTGAAGTGGTATATTGAGCTCGATGGCTCGCGTATTCTTACTTTAATGACTTAGCGATGGTATTCTTGAACCATTTCCAATTACCTGTGAGATGCGATGTCGGCACCGAATTGCTGACCAACTTTGAGAAAACTAAGGCCGAACATATCTTTGATCATATCCAAGAATGGAAGTGAAGAAAGCGCTTGATTAAGGTCAAGTTCCCTCCTACTTTCTTTCTTGAGTGGTTCTTGAAGTATTTGGTTCCTTGTGTATCCAAGGAAGTAGCGACTTCCGACATGTTTTCATAAGAGGAGGCTATTATGAGATCCCAACAGCTTGAACTGATCTACTCTCAGTCTGGCATGCTTTAGGAGATATTGCAAGATGTTTCACAGTGTACTCTTGATAAGGCCAAACAAAATTCTGGGCCCCATGCCAATGGCATTGTGGGATCAACACAAAGCAAGTCCATGGATCTATTGTCAAACCAGTTGCAACAATTGTCGATACAACAAACTTTAGCCATCTAGACTCTGAGTTCAGTTGTTCCCCCTACCTAGATTTCGGATGTGAATAGTGTGCATTCAACAAATCCCAAGGCCAACCAGTAGACCGAGGGAAAGAAGAAACAATGAAATAAGAAGGGTAAAGGGGATAAAAAGGCTACCAATAATTCTGGCGGGGGAAAAACGGAGAAGAAGAATTCAAATTATCTGTGTAATATCTGCATGGAAGACCTTTTGACTCACCTATTCCCTCGGCTTGAAAAATCCCATAAGCTATTAGTGTCGCAACAACCTATTGTGTTGACAAACCCTATTCCACAAGGGTAAAATATGGCTCAGGCTTCTGCATCCACAAGCACAGAAGGGGGTAGTCAGGGACCCCCGTTCCTACCAATAACAACCCCGCCACGAACATTTACATGATGAACATAGATTCTCATTTGTCGACCAAGACTCATGACTACGAAATGCCAGAATCTGTCGATAAGGGAAAGGAAGCCACTAATCCATCGAATCCTCTCCAAATTGACAAATAGGTGGGAGAACAATAACTTGCATCCCTAAAGGTGTTTTTAAGAAGGCTTCCCATAATCCAAATGTGAGGGTCACTCAAAACTACTCTGTTGTGGAGGATCTAGCATAGATCCCTTGTGCAATGTCTGCTCTGGAATTCCTCCAGAGATTCCCCTGGAAGAGAAAATATTTGTTCTCTTCCTTGGAAGCGGCAGATACTAGTAACCCAGGAGTGAATGTTTTCTATCCAATCGACTTAAAACCTCGTCTTCCTCACCACATTTCCTTTCAGATAGTAGTGGCTTATACCACAAAATATTTTACGCATAACATTTTTCGTACATTGGTTGATGAGGGTGCCTTGAATTGCATGATTTCGTTGGCATGTTGGAAGGCCATTGGCGAGAATGAGTTGTCTCCATCGCCTACGTTTCTTAAGGCTTTTGATGATTGGTCATTTAGACCACACATAATAATTCTTTCCTTTCCCGTGCAGTTAGGGGGTAAAACTATGTGTGTCGAAGTTGAAGTGGTCGATGCACCTCTGAACTACAATATGTTTTTAGGAATAATTTGGACTTATGCAATGCATGCAGTGGTTTCTACAGTTTTTTGAGTCTTTTTCTTTATGCATGAGGGTCGGATTGTGACCATTGACCAGTTGTCCTTCTCTCATCCTGACCCTTCATTGGGGGTTTCCACAGTATTGATGATTGATAACCTACATCTTGGCACTTTCAACTTAGGTGTCAGTTTGTTTGCTTCATTGACGGGAATGTTTTATTACCTGCCACCTTCCAACGATGTAAATATTATATCAATTTTTCCTGACCAGCTGAAGGATACAATTTTGCAAGTTTCATCTTTTAGAATGAGCTACTTTAAAGACCCGTGGACATTAAATTTCCCATCAGATTCAATGGAAGGGATAGGGAATCATGGCATATCCATGCCCTTATCCATGACCAAGATTCCATACAACATTGTCCAGGAAGCCTCATCCAACCAGGATCTAGCTCCCTCACAGGAGTTAGATCCAGTTCTCGATCCTATTTGGGCTCAATATTCTCTTTCCACTCTAGATCCTTTAGACTTGGTATTTCCCTCTAGCAAGGCAATTCTTGAGGTAATGAATGTTCCTGATAGACCTTGGGATGATCTACATCATAGATCTTATTTCCTTCCTAAGCGTAGGAGAGTAGAGGTGGGAGATTTTTGTTTTACCATGAATGAGATAGTCCTTATCCCATCAATCCTCTGGCTACACACGGAGTTTATGCCGAGGGTAAAATGGCAAGAATTTCTACAAAGATTCTAATCAATATCTCCAAAACCCCTAGTGTCATGGAGAATGTTTTCGTCGGAGCATATTTCTCTCCCGAAGAGATTCAAACTTACACCAAGTGATTCAAAGATTTTTGTGACTTTTTTGCCTCATCTTACGAGAAGATTCTAGGAATCAACCCACGAATCGTTGAACATGAAATCACAACTTATTCTGATGCCAAACCGATCCGACAAAAGCTTCATACGGCCAATCCTCGAAAAGAAGAAGCAATCAAGGAAAAAGCAGAAAAATTTCTCAAAGCCGGTTTTATCTACCCTATACAATTAATATAATGGGTATTAAATATGGTTCCGGTCAACAAGAAATAGGGCACGATTCACGTTTTTATGGACTTTCATGATTTGAATAAGGCATGCCCAAAAGAAAATTTCCCTATCCTATTTATTGATCATATTATTGATGAATGTGTAGGATACGAAGTCTTTTCGTTCATGGATGATTTTTCAGGATACAATCAGATTCAAATCAAACCCAAGGACCAACATAAAATGAATTTTATTTGTCCTTGGGGTACATTCACGTATCGTAAGATGCCTTTTGGCCTCAAGAATTTTGGCACCACCTTTCAAAGGGTCATGTCATTTTCTTTCCACGACCTCAAACACATAGTTGAGGCATACCTCGATGATCTAGCATCATGTTCTCGCAAGAGATCTTATTATCCCTCCCATCTACGACTAATCTTTGAGTGATGTCGCTACTATCAGATTCAATTGAATCCTAACAAGTGTTGTTTCTACATGAAATCGGTTCATCTTTTAGGTTTTATTGTATCAATCAAATGGATCATGGTCAATCCTCTCAAGGTTGAAGCGATAGTTCAATTTCCTCCCTCGTGCACGATACCCCAGCTTCAAAGCTTACAGGGGAAAGCGAATTTTCTTCATCATTTTTTCACTAATTACGTCGAGATCACTAAAGGGTTCATGTGTCTTTTGAAAAAAGGGGTCTCATTATATTGGGATGAAGTTGCTCAGTGCTCTTTTGAAGCGTTGAAACGTGACCTTACGCCTGCCCCTCTGCTTTGCCCTCCTAATTATAACAATGATTTCTTGTTGTATTTGGCTATTGCAGAGTCGACCATCGGCATGGTCTTGGTTCAGGAAGATGATATGCTTAAAGAACACATTATATATTATCTTAGTCGAGGCCTGGTTGGACTGGAACTCAATTACTCTCATGTTGATAAACTTGCTTTGGCAGCAGTCCATGTTGTCCAACGGTTCTGTCACTACATTCTTCTTTGCAAGACCACCGTCATTGTCACCATCAACCCTTTCCAATATGTGTTAACATGACGGGTCATTGGAGAAAATATTAGTAGATGGATCATAATTCTACAGGATTTTGACTTGGACTTTGTTTCTGCGAAATCCAAAAAGTCATTGGTTTTTGTCAAACTTGTTTTGGAACTATTGGTCGAGTCTAGTGATATCATGCCCAAAGAGTCGCCTATTAATGGAGATATTTTTTTAATTGCATCTTTGGACCCATGGTATGGAGATGTACTTGTGTATCTCTAGACTTTTAAGTTCCCCACTTCTGCTTCTTGTGATGAGAGTTGACAAATTCGAAAGAAGGCGTGAAACTATCTTATACTCGATGATGCATTTTATCATCGATGTGTAGATTTCATTCTTCAGCGATGTCTCACACATGAAGAAGTAGAGATTTTTTTGAAAGACTATCACACCAGAGAATATGGTGGTAATTTTTCTGATTTGGAAACAACCCAAAAGATTCTATGTGTAGGTTACTTCTAGCCCTCATTAATAAAGGATTGTGTAGAGGTAGTCAAGAAGTGCCACCCGTGTCAAATCTTCTATTGGAAAATGCGGTCACATCCGGCTCCTATGTTTCCAGTCATTGTTGTTGGTCCTTTCACCAAGTGGTGGATTGATTTTACTACATGTCACCCAACTTCTTCCAGGGGCATCATTACATCATCGTAGCAGTAGACTATTTCATGAAGTCGGTCGACGTTATGCCAACGTTTAACACTGATGGTGAAACCATGGATCTTTTCATCTTTAATCAGATAGTAACAAGGTTCGGTATCTTGAAGGAGATTGTCACTGACCATGGTAGTCACTTCTATAAAAAAGTTATGACTAAATTAACGTCAAATCTCGGGTTCAAATAGGAAAATTTGTCACCCTACTACTCACAAGAGAATGGTCAGGTTGAAGTTGTGAATAAGTCTCTCAAGACTATTCTCCAGTGGACGATAAATTATGACAAGTCGACTTGGAATTTGATGTTGTATTCAGTGTTGTGGGCCTATCAAATGTTTGTAAATACTGCCACTGGGTTTTCACCTTTTCAACTCCTGTACGGGTTGGAAGCGGTCTTACCTATTGAATGTCATATTACTTCTTTAAAGTTGGTAGTGGAATTGCTGCCAGACATTTCACCACTTGAGGAACGCCTTCTATATATCAGGAAGCGTCATGACACAACCTTAGACAATGAGGCTCATAAGAAACGAGTCAAGTGTCATTATGATCAATATTTTCTTCCTCGGATTTTCTCTGAAGGCGATCTTGTCCTGGTCTATGATCAAGCAAAAGATCTCCTAGGGGCAGGCAAGTTCAAACCGATGTGGTTCAAACTGTTCATTGTGAAAGAGGCCTTAGAGAAGGGCGCTCACTTTCTGGTTGAGTTTGAGGGAAATTCTTTGTCGGAGCCTAGAAATGGGTTCTACCTTCAGAAGTACTACTCTTAGGTTGGTCACCTGGGTGAATTCTTGTATATATGTATAGTCTTTTATACATTTTTGTCTTTTTTTGTTTTGTGGACATGTAGTTATTTATGTCTTATTTTTCATTGTGGAAAATGTCGAGTGAATCAGAGGTTTATTTTGGGTTCGCGGACAGTGCTATCCGACACACTCGGAGGCTTGCTTCCATAGCTTGGGTGATTTTCACACCTGGAGGCCAGTTTCTATATTCCAGAGGTATTTGTTTAGGAGACACTACAAACAATGTTGTCGAGTATAGTGCAGTGATAGAATTGATTCATGAAGCTTTGTCACATGGAAATTATCGCCTCCAGGTCTACCTAGATGCTTAGTTGGTTGTGTCCCATTTAACTGAGATTTTCCACATTTATGATCCCACTCTGAATTGACGATTCCTTAGGGTACGTCACTTAGAATGATATTTCAATTACATTACGTATATCCATGTTCCTAGGATATTTAATCATCTAACAGATACTCTAGCTATTAAAGTTTCAGATTGGCATGTTGGTCACATATAAAAATAAAAGCACACACATACACATGTAAATACATTTGTAAAAAATTTTATCCATAAGACAAGAAAGATGTATATATATATGTGTGTGTGTGTGTGTGTGTGTGTCCAAAAAATAGTGTTATGAGTACATAAGTGGGCATGAAATCCTCAAAAGTCACCGGTCTACATCCTTGGGCTTATGCCCTCAAAAAATACATATAGTACAAAAAGTTCCTTCGGCACATCAATGGTCTAGTACTATCTAAGGACGAAACCTATTGGCCCTACTATAATGTACAATGACATTTGCAAGACGTCGGTGTAATATTCCATATATAAAAAGTATCCAGAAAAGAAATAAATAGCTAGAAATGGCATATGAACAACAATATAACCAAAACAACACCAGAATAATACCAAAATGATACCAGAATAACACTAGAAAGAGCATTTTGATTACTGAGAGCAATGTTCACTTGCCTCTTCGAGGGGGAAACCTCCAGCAAAGCAGAGGTCTATTACAATAATATCCAAGACAAAAGTTCTCATACCCTTGACTCCTATTTATACTAAATATGTCTATCAAAAGAACCATATAGAGGAAGATCCTTCTAGAAGCGAAAGCTTCTATTAGGTATTCTTACATTGGACTTATTCTTCCTTATTTCTAGGCCTTATTAATATTGACCTTTATTACATGGAAATATAGTATTCTACCTATGTGAGGGGTTAGGTCCCTAACATGTCCTCCCTGTTAAAAACAACCTTGTCCTCAAGGATTGAGATGAGGAAATTGTTGCAGAATGGTAGATGGTTCCCAAGTGGCATCTTTTGGAGTTGTATCTTTCCATTGGAATAACACTTCCTTGATGGTTCATTGATGTAGACGACACTCAAACTGGTCCAAAACTATTAACAGTTGTAGCCAAATGAAGCCTTCTTCGTCCAACTCGGGAAGGTTGGTTTGAATTTCGAACTTAGTTCCAATCACCTTCTTTAAGAAGGAAACATGAAAAATAGGATGGAGCTTAGAATGACTCGACAAATCTAACTGATAGGCCACCTGTCGCACATGCTTGAGAACGATACAAGGACCATAAAATTTGGGTGCCAGTTTCTGACAATGGTCAGCCTTGAGGGAATTTTTCCTGTAAGGTTGCAGTGTAAGAAACACATGATTCCCTTCTGCAAATTGATGTTTAGAGCGACCTTGATATGCTTGATTATGGAAAGGGTTACCCCTGACCAACATTCCTTGTGAGGGAATTGATCCCTGCCAAGGATTCCAAAGACACTGTGTGGAGTATACTCTAGTCATCGCTCCTTGTGAAGGAATGGTACCTTGCACTGGGTTCTAATGACCAAAGCTGGGGTTTCCCCCAGTCAAGAAAGCGATAGAAGAGACCCTCTACCATTTTGCTTCATAAAGAATCCCTCTTCCATTTTTCTTCATAGTTTCTTTTGACCTACTTTATAAGAAAATAATTGATGGATATCAACCTCTTTTGCAAAAATTTACAAATCGGTTCTTTTTCCTCCATAGCCACCCCTAAGATCGCATTATCTATCTAAGGACAAACCCTACCCTATGGTTTTATGTTGATTTTGATAGAAGAATGACCAATTAATACATGCATGGAAGGTCCATATACAAAAATACATTCTTGGCACATTATTAAGTCCTAAAGGATTCAATGGTTTCTTTTGTAACTTGAGTCCACATTACATTTCTCATATTCATTATTATCAGAGATTTTTCTAGGTGTATTATGTGTATGAGGGAATCTACTTAGATTATCGCAATTATATATTCCTAAGTGCCATCCACATGTTTTAGGGTCCCCTTCCTTGTAGTTAGTCCCCTCTGTTAGGGACCTAACATCCCTAACC
Organism: Picea glauca; assembly: GCA_000966675.3. Lineage (NCBI taxonomy): Eukaryota > Viridiplantae > Streptophyta > Pinopsida > Pinales > Pinaceae > Picea > Picea glauca. Next base: position 59,449 of record JZKD02S1598855.1, read on the forward strand.
ACTCACATAGGTAGAATAATATATTTTATATGTAATAAAGGAAAAAATTAGTTTATAAGGCATATTGAATCATGTGAAAAAGTCTAATGTAAGAAGAATTAATAGAATCTTCCACTTCCATAATTATATTCCTTTAGAATGTTCTTTAGAAGATATACTTAGTACAAATAGGAGTATAAGGTATGAGAAATATTGTCTTGAGAATTATAGTAATAGAGCTATGTTCTATTGGATGTTTCCCCCTCGAAGAGGAAAGTGAATATTTCTTTCATTCAGTAAAGGTATTATTGTTAATGTTGTTATTCTCATTATTTTGATGCACAATAGTTATTCTCATTGTTATTCTCATTATTTTGACACACTTGACCAATTGATGCACCAATCCTTGAACCCTACCTCTTCTAAAAAACCTTCCTATCATGAAGATATTAACTATTCCCATTTCCAAG
>JZKD02S1598855.1:119847-143500 GCA_000966675.3 Picea glauca
TTTTTTGGGGGTAAGAATGCACTTCGAGACAAAAGGTTTTAAAAAAAGAACCCCTTCTCATTTTGTATTAGTTCACTTGGTTAAAATTTATTTTATTAAATTAGAAGTCTTGAGTGAACACGTCTTTTCTTTTTCATTAAGTTACTTTTTGAAAAGGTCCATACAACTTTAAGTTATAAAACAACTTTATTCTAAAGCACATTTCATTTAAAATATAAAAGTAATGAATCACTCATAAAGTAATTTTAATGTTTTTTAGGTTACTTTTTACATGCAAATTTAATTTATAAAGGAACTTCTGTGTAAAAGTGATTCTCACTTATTTTATAAAAGTGGGCCACTTACACTATAAAAGTAACTTAATTGTAAAAATGAGTTTATAGGGAAAGTTAGAGAATGAAGGAAGCATTTTTTTAATAAAAAAAAACTCATTTTGCACCCATCACCACATTGATCAACCTCCATTTGTCACATGGAACCTTAGTTCATTTTTATATCTTTCTTCAAAAGAGCATAAATTTGACATATGAACTACATTTTCAATGTTGTTCTTTTAAAATCACCTAAATGAATCCTAGTGATCACTAGGATTCAATTAACCACCATCATATCAAATAACAATTACATACACTAGTAGTAATCTTGAAAGGATATTTCTTTTCATGGTATGGGTTTTTTTCCCTTGGCTTAAGTCTATAGTAAGATTTAAAGGATATATGAATTCGTAAAACCTTAGTGTTAATTTAGGATTAATCTATTGAAATGATAACTTATCGAATCCTAATGGCTACCATGATTCCCTCCATCATGGCTATCCTTTCAAGATTACTACATCCATAAATATGGATCACTAAATTCATTCAATATTAGTACAAGTAAATATCTCAACCTAAATCCCCTACTTTTCCCTAACACCCCATCAAGGGGCTTATAATTTGTCATGGTATTTCTCTTGTTAATTTTTAAATTTTGTTCCTTGTCATAATTCATAACATTTTAGATGTTTAGTATAGGGAAAACCAAGATGGGAAAATACAATAATTAAGGTAATGTTGATAATGTTAAAGACTTTTTTAAAGTTTCTCTTTAAAATTTGAATTGTTAATGTTTTTTCTTTTACTATCAACATAGTTACCAACTTGATGAGAACTTTGACCTCAAAACAAGAAATATATTCCTAAAAAATCATATTTTTAGGTCAAAAACAGCAAAATCAATCTCCTAATTGAAAAGTGGTGCTCCTAGAATCACCCCATTACTTTTGGGGGTTAAATTAAAACCTTTTGCAACCATCGCCTTAGAACACTGTAATGTTGCAATCAAAAACCTCAAAATCAACCTTCAAATAAAAAAGTAGTGCTACCAATGACACCTTTTTTTTTAGGTTAAATTACAATTTGTTTGAAACCATGATCTTAACAATCAATACCATTACAATCAAAATCTTAAAATCAATCCCCAAATCAAAGGTGGTGATACTAGTAGAATCCTTATTTTGTTTTGGGGGTTAAAATTACAACTTGCGTGAAACCATGGATTTAATAACTGATATTATCACCCCCCACTCCATTCCCTCCCTTTCCCCCTCCCTCAACCCCCTTCTCCAACCCTCCCCATCCCCTCTACTACACTCCCAACACTCCTCACTTGTCCATCCCCTTCCCACAATGCACTACCCGACTCATTTATATGTGTCTTTCAAACACTCCACTAAATGAATAGGGGTGGGGCATTATGGGAGGGGGATAGAGGGGATAGGAATGGTTAGATGGTGGTAGGAAAATAGGGGAGGAAGGGAATGGGGTGGGGGGGTGATTCTATCCCCCATCCCCACAAATTTTTTTCCTTAAATAATTTATTGTTTTTTCTTTTCTTTTTTAACGTTACATAGACACACCAATTTTCTTTTGATTAATTTTACTAAATTTATATGACATTTCTTGTTTGAGCTTATGATCGATTAAGAGAAATATTTGAATAAGTTACATTTAAATTAGAATTAAACCATTTAAACCCATATCAGAAAGAAAAATTGTTGTTACTTTTGATAAAAAGTATTCTTTTTTCAAAACAATTTCTCAAATCACACAAATTTCTCAAGTTTTGAAGTACTTACCTATAATACCAATAATTTTGGAAAACTTATAAGGCTTTGACATAATCTATTTTAGTATAACTCCAAGCTTAATCTACCAATGAACTCCCAGTAACAAAACTTCACAAATTCTTAATGGAGTTAGAACATCATTTCCAATTTTAAAAGGATAAACATCACTTATTGCTACGATCACATGAAGATTTTCTATAAATAGAAGATATTTTGGTATTGAATTCATGATATTACTTTAACAATCATTTTCAAAAACTTGCAGAAAGAATTTGAAATTTTGCAACGATTTCCAAATTAAAATTGTAGCTAATGATCAATAGTTTGGGAAACCAAACCTTTCAATGAATGTTTCTAGCTTGATATTTACTCTGCAATAGAGCTCAAAAGTTGAAAGGAAAAATAATCAACCCCAACACGTACAAACAATGAGATATAATTCGCATTGGCTATTTCGCAAAGATAAAATTCATATTGTAGCATTATTGCAGAATTTCAAAAGTTAACCCTTTTTACGAAAGAAAACAGAATAGCTTGTAAGGCTTGCAACAGATTTTAAAACTTTCATTTGATGAATTCACTACCAAACATTACAAATTGGTTTTCCAAACTTTAGTAATAATTTATTTTTTGGGGGGAGATACCTTTAGAATTATATCAAGCAACTTTAAAAGACTACTGCAATACCATCGCGGTGAATTTTCAACCTTTTTTCTGTGGCATGTGTTAAAACATTTTTGTGACAAAACATTATGAAGGAGCTTATGTATTGCAATGAGTTTTCAAACTTTCATTAAGCACAAACAAAAACATTTGGTCAATGAAATCATGAGAAAAGCCAATAGGAAAACAAGCCTTTGTGGTGAATTGTGAAACTTTCTTGTAGTGATTTTTGCAACTCTCTTTCGATGATAGTGTGAACAAAGGCCCACATAAAGAGAACTTTGCAAGATGAAAATAAAATTTTATGAGGTAAATTTTGAAGATTACCCCTAATTAATTCAAAAGAAAACTCTGCAACACTAAAATGGTGAAAGTTTAAAAGACACACTGCAGTAACAATTTTGACTTGCTAAAGATAAACTTAGACTTTTTGGGAAAGCAATACAAATCAAAACTTCGGTCTAAAGCAATTTTCTCAAAATATTTGAAGTGTTGAAGAATTTGAAACTCCAATACATGAAGAATGTTAATTAAAGACGTTCCAAACAAGTTAAAAAATGAAATAAAAGTGATTAGTAAAAGACATAAAGCCTTCAAAACGAAAAAGAAAGTTTTAAAGTTATAAAGCTGAGAGCATAGGCATAATGATGAAAATGTCAGAATGCAATACCCCAAAGTTTAAAATTTAAACTTGGGGTGCATTTAGGATTCAACACTCTTCTAATGTTGAAGTTCAGTGGAAGTATATGAACTAGAATATGTTTCACCATATCCATTTCAAGTATAAGGGAGGATAAGTTCTTAATTGTTAAAAAACACCATTTTCTTATTTAAATTATTTGTCCATAACTAAGCACTTGATCTTCTTTGATATTTTCTATGAAAAGATGAAGGAAGACAATTTCAAGGGGAATCTCTTTCCTTGAATAATTACACCAACTAAGACTAGATAATGTATATTTTTAATTGCAATGTGTGAAGATGACAATATAATTCTTTCAATGCTAACCAACTAGGACTAGATAATGTATATTTTTACTTGCAATGTGTGAAGATGACAATATAATTCTTTCAATGCTTTATTACTATGATAATGGAGACATATATAAGGGCATGGAATTTTTATTTTTACCTGTAATGTTTGGTGATGCAAAAATAATTGTCTCAACACTTTGTTGCTATGATAATAGAGATATTTATATACCCAAAGTATATATTAGTGCATCTATATAAATGTTTGGTTTATTCCTTGTTTTGAATAGAAAATGATCATTTCCAATGTATCTCAATAGAAGGTTGAAGTTGTAAAGAAACAATTCTCAAGTATAAGGTCACTCTTTCTATAAATAACATTGTTTTTGTATGTGTCTTTAATGTTCCAATTTTGTAAATCCAACCTTGCATTTTAGGCATTGGATTACATTTTTAACAACGGATATTAGATAAGATTCAATGAAATTCTTCCCCTTAATGTTAGAGATTGGATATATCTTCCTAAATGGACAGAAACAAGCCATGTGGCATTGCACAACACAAATAAATTTATGAGTGCAATCTTCCCATTACAATTATACTTATATCCCTACATCCTAAGAAGTGTGAAGCTAGAAAGAAACATCTGGCAAATTGTAAAGAAACAACTCATGGTTTATACACTAAAATTATGATTCTAATTCTATATGTATGGTCTATTTGCCCATGTTTAAGTATGAGATATGTCATGAGAATCTTGATGTTGTAAATAAACAACTCTCAACTTGTAACAAAAATTGCATGGTTTATATACTAAACTTCAAATTGTAAATATCTGTGTGTGGTTTACTGGTCAACATTTAGATACTAAATAACATCATCGAATCTATGACAACATGTGGCTGTCATGGTGTAATCATATATGTGGGTGAAGTTCTCTAATTCAAATCCATGGGAGAATCAATAGTATCATATTAGTTCATTTCATGGTATCTTATTGTTTCATTAATCCACATTTTAGTTTGGATGGGAGTAAAAGATAGAATAAGATCCACCATTTGAGTAGACCCTCTCATGCCAATCCCATGTCTAGATGGGATATTGAAATTTTAGTTTAGTAATGTTAAGAGACATTGTAACTGCTTTAAATCCTTATTGAGATTTACCCTATGTGTACTCAACTCTTCAATGTTAAATACTTGTGGATAAAGATTATTGTAATTGAAATCTCCCATTGTTCCATAGTTCTCATATCAACCACTTATTATACTTATCTTTTACATCATCTACAAACATTTTTTAAGTATTTTGTATTGTTCCCTTTCATGGTGGTTGTCCAAATTCCAATGTCAAAATTTTCTTAAAACCACCAATAAAAGATTCTAAACATGGATGAATGAACAAAGTTTTTATTTTCATTTATAAGCTTGAAAGGATATCTCATTTCATAAAACCACATCTTTCATTAAATCTTAATCTATTTGAATGATTACTCATTTAATCCAAGCAATCACTTTTCATTGAGATCAAATGTTTTAGAATTCCTAAGGTCCCAAGAGAGAGATTTCTTGTCCAACCTTTGCTAGAATCCCTAGAAGGGAGTGGAAAGGCCTGCGTGACTATGAATAGTGAAGGGGGATTCCATCCCTTGGGTAGGGCAGGTTATGAGGAAGAGAGTTAGTGGACTAGAATTAGTTGTGAGATTTTGACTATTGAAAAGGGGACATTAGCCAACCTTAGGGACCACTGTCTCTTGTAAATTCATAGCTCCATCTCGGAGGTGACTTGTTGTTGAGGACTGGAATAAGAAGTCTACAGTTGGGAGGAACATCCCTTCATCTATGGTTTGGAGGAACATCCCTCCTCTGCAGCGAGTTGCATACGTCTTAAGATAAGTGTTCTCATTTGTTGTGTCAATTCATGTTAAATGTTGATATAGTTGTTGTGCACTTTACTTTGTGTTATCTTGGTTATTGTTGATTTCTGTGAGCATACTAATGCATTCACTTATCTATTTATGTAGTTGAATGTTGTTGCATGTATTTTGTTGTTTTTGTACACAATCAAAGTAGTTGCATTCACGTTTTTAAGTAGCATAGATAGTTTCATGAGTTTGGATGTCATGTTCTGTGTTGTTTCCGCATTTATGATTGGTATCATAAATTTTATTGGGTTGTTTTAGCAATGACGTGATCCAGCTTGGGGCTAGGTATGTTACATTCAAGCTAGGATTGATGTGTGTATTTTTCCACACTTTGATTACTACTCATGCCACTTTCTAATTGTTCCTCCTATACTTTTGTTTGGAAGCACATATGGTGGGGAGTCAGTATTGAATATTGGTGGTTGTTGGAATTCATTGCAATTCCCTTCTATTTGGTTGTGTTTTTATTATAGTTCATCTACGAAAGGGGTTATTATGTGTTTTTTCATATCTCAATGATTGTTAGTGGTGAACATCAGTGGTTGTGGGAATTCAATGATTGTTATTCATGGTGATATGGATTTGGTTCAATTGAAAAAAGGGTTGTGATATTTTTGTTTGGTGTATGTGGAGTGTAATGGGCAGGGATTTTTGTCTAGCTATTGCTACATTTTTTTATTTTTTCTCTTATCACTATGCTTGGAAGTGAAAATGGTGGGTAATGAATGTTAATTACTTATTGTTGATGATTGTGAGAATTTATTGCAATTTTCTTTTTTCTTGGGAATGTTTTGGCTCTAGTTTGCTTAGGAAAGGGGTTATTGTGTGTTTTTCTTGTCATTTGGTCTTGTGACCTTTGGATTTATCCTCTTGTCACGCATGAAAAGTGTTTGGTGTTGCACATCTAACCTTGCTTGATGAGTATTGTATGCCCCTTCATTTTTAATGTAGAACAATGTGGCAGAACAACATCAACACAACACATGTAATATTAGAATGTTGTTGATTAATTTTGTACCTATTTATTTTGTAGTGCCTTTCATTTTCTCGTGTGTGGTTTTGTGAACCATGACTTCCCCAAGGACCTATAACACACCATATCTAAATTATTTGAATTTGCACATTGTATTACATAAAAGGATATGCACATGGATAATATTCGATGATGGCATCGAGAGATAGCTAAGATGTTTCATATGTTTGAGAAGGAGCTACCCACAAATTTCATGGACTTGTAGGTCCATCTTTTAATTCACCTAGTTAATGGGGTTGAATTAGCTAGGGTGGTCTCATGTAATTGGATGTTCTTCTTGGAGAGTTACATGAAAATTTTGAAAGGTTTTGTTTGACAAAGGGAAAAAATCGAGGGTCTATGGTGAAGGGGTACATAGTATATGAGTCGTTGTAGGATGCTAGCAGGTACATGAGGGAAATTGATGACACATCAAGAAAAGTATTTTGGATGACCATAAATATGGGGACAAAAGGAAAGGTGAGCTATTTCAAACCAATGGAAAAAGGTGCATGATAAAGAATAAACCATTACCTTTTGTCAATTTTCTGTAGACTTATTGCTTAAACTAAACTTGATAACATTTATATTATCTCATATTATCTTTTTACTTTCATGAAAACATCAATAATTTTAGAAATTGATGCCATCAATAAATTTATTCTTTACGATGTGAAGGCAATGCAACAATGGTTCACATTGTATGAAGACAAGGGAGGGAATGACACAATGATAAGAAAGAGTTTAGATGGTTGAATTGTAGAATCACATCTTATCCTGGTCATTTAAAAGAAAATATGCCAATGATTTCTCCCAACATTTGGTTACCACCTATATTAGAGACAAATATGGCACGCTTGATTTTTACCCACATGGTGAAGAGGATGCACAAAACAAATGCACATTTGAATTTTAATATGCATTATGTTTTTATTAGTGTTTAAGTTACTAGGCATGTGTCATCAACCTTTGCTTTCATTTTTATAGGTTCATTTATTCCCATCTATGTAGGTATATGGACATCATTTTGTCACTGAAGATGTTGATGATGAACATACCACACTTGAATGTGGGATGGAGGGTCAAGTTTGAAAAATCTTATCATGTTATCCATCATGATTTGAACCTAAGAGAGGGAGAGTTAGGTTACATAAAAAAGATACATGAGATCATGAAAGTGGACTTCTCATCTTTCCACTATGTTATTTTTAGGTGCAAATGTTGGGATACMTTTCATCAAAGTAATGGAAAGGAAGAACATAATAATGGGTTGATATGTATTAACTTCAAAATGTTGTGGGATGAAAATAATGAGCCTTATGTTTTTCCAAAACACTGCAACTGTTTTTTTTTACCTAGATGTGTTGCAAAAGGATTGGTGGTTTTTACTAATGCACAATCTGAKATAAAAACATGTTTTTGAGAATGATAATGTCAATATCATATTAAGAAAGGAACATAATTAGGGTTATGGAAATGAAAAGAAAAATGTTTTATTTCAACATTTATGTTGTGGATGTGTCCTTTTATTATGATTTTTTATAATTAGCGAGTTGTGTATGTATTATTAATTATCACGGTTTTAGTTAGGTTTTCAAGTTGTGAATGAAAAACATTTAGAGAAACGATTGGCCCAAATCAAGGTAGATAATAAAAGTATGATTAGTGGTGTCTCCATAAACATGTTTAACAAGTATATTTAAGCATTATTAGCTATCATCGAGTTTCAATCATTATTTAAAGTTAATACAATACCAAAATCATTTTTTCTTCATTTTATGATATTGGATATGAAAAGTTAATGGCCATTTACAACCATCATCTTTATAAAAATTAAATTGTTTTTGAACTTCAATCTCTTTAATGAATTATAAATCATTTTGAAGTGTAGTATCTATATGTTGCATATTTTTGTAAGATTAATATTAACAACTAGTATAATCAATGTCACTTTAGTTGAAAGTATATTTTATCTCTATTTATATCCCCATTTTTTCGATAACTAAGGAGATTATGTCTCGAGGACCTCAAGTTGCATATATGGAGTGCCAAGAGACTACATGACTAACAGTACCCTTTTTCACAGTTGGAAACCCCTCTCACCACCACAGATGGTCACAGATTTCTAGATAGCATCCACCACATTAGTTGGCTTCCGAAAGGCAGTGGGCCTTGCTCTATGAGGTACAAGTTAGTATCATGGTGATCATCATTTCAATATTTAAGTCAGTTGAGTATGTTGTATCTTAGATTGTTGTAGATTTCATGATACATGCTTGGAAATTATGCCTTTTTCCCTACTTCACCTTGGTGGTTGAAATTGTGCCCTAGTAAGTGGTCTTCCCTAGGGGCGTGTTTTCTACTAGGAACTCCCTTAAAGAGCCATTGCACCATTCTTGACCATACTTACCACTTTCCATCATCGTTCCCCTCCATTTCCTTATCTCTTGGGATTTTAGGGTGTATTGACCGAAGAAGGGGTTGTCCCTCATTCTATGGGAAGAAAGGGTTGAAGGCCCAAAGGGATTGATGTTGGGTAAAAGATAAAATCTGTGTATGAACCTTCTAGATGCTTCACCCAAGGATAACCTAAGAAAGAAGTGAAACGCTTATCTTTTAGTAAATGGGACCCACAATATAATACATAGTGCTTGAAAGGTTAGTTGAAGGATGAGAAGTCTCATCATGAGCATACCTATCACGACCATGAATATCTAGTGGTATGACATTTACATCATCCGGTCACCAAACCAGGGTAGGCTCTAAGTTGCATGGAAAAGAGAAAGGGGGTCTCATCACGAGCCAACCTTCTCACTTCCACTAGGTGTTTGTGGGTGACATTTCCATTATCTGGTCACCACGCTAGGGTAGTGACCTTCGACCTCTCCTTAAAATTAATAAAGAATAAAAGAACGAAAATTAATGGGCTTGGAAAAAGTGCATTATGGACGAAGGTACCACACACCCTCTACAAAGGCACCCATGAATGAGACAATACGATCCCTTGTATGTCATGAGCCCTATGCCCATTGAGTCTTTGACCCCGGCCACTTCATCCATTTTGCATGGCTTAGAGAGGGATCTCATGGAAACCCTCCGTGACTAAGGGAAAGATCTACCCAATAGAACACCTCTTCAACCCTCCCATGTTAAATCTTGACAAGTTGCATAGTGTCTTTGAGGAATTAATTGTTTGATATAGTGATATTTGATGCACATGCATGCTTAGGTGGCTCATTTATTGATTGGATTCACTTATCATGATGTTATAACTTGAGATCCTTGGAGGGTGTGCTCACTTGTCTTTGCAGGACCTATTCGATGGACAGTTTTGGGAGAACAAGCCTAGCTTGGGATTCCATGGGGTTGCAAGCCCACATGTTGGATGCCAAGGGCCTACATGCCAAATGAAGAAGATCAAACTTGAAAGGCCTTGAAGATGACTTGGATGATGTATCCTAGCCATCACATGCTAAATGTTTTTCCAAGGAGAGGAAAAACATCTAGTTTTGAGCATGATGTCATCTAGGGGGGTTAGGGCTTGGTGGTGAGGTGACATACATTAACACTTGGACGTTTTAAAGGGGCTTGAGCCTTCATCATGAAGGAATTTGTTGGATGCTTGAAATGTGGCTTTGGGAAGCCTCTCTATTCTTCTCCATCACCAACAACCTCCTCCAAATGCCAAAATGTCCCCTAAAGGGGTGACGTCCTACTAAAATTAGGGTTTTATTATGTGCAAAATGAATTTTAAATGAATTGTTTAATATTACTTTGTTAAAGGAGGAAAGATTAGGTTTTTTGACCCCTAGTCTTGTTTTTTACCCCTTAATTTATGGAAAAGTCACCTTAGTAACATTTTGTATAAATAAGAGATCATAAGATCTCATTTGAACATAAATCTCCCTCTTGTTACAAGTATTGGTCTAAAATTTTCTCTACACTCAAAGTTTTTTTCCTCTTGTGTTATGGAAAAATTATTTTTGGTTATGGTGTGATGATGATGATGGTGCACTATCTCTAGGAGGTCATTTTCTTGCTTTTGTGGAGGTTTACTTTGGCATGTTAATGATTTTTATTGAATGATATGGTATCTTTACTTTGTTATTATCATTTATAATTCAAGATAAGGTTTTTTTGGCCAAGGCTAGATAGGGAATATAAGGATATACACCCCTATCCTAGTTTTCACCATAATTGCTAAGATTTTAAAGTTATTTTGCAAGGGTTTAGTCGAGGAAGTGGGAGGATTTACACCCCTCATATTCAAACCCTAGCTAGGATACTTTCCTTGGGATGTAAGAGGATTTACGCCCCCAAGGATTTAGTAACCCTATCTCATTTCTTTCTGACCCCATTAACCCATAACTAAAGGCACTAGTCTTACATTGGAGAAACAAATGATTGCATTGGGAAACATGATTTTTGGTCATTTTTTCTTCTTGCAAAGTGGATTGTATTCCTTGTTCCTTGGGCACCTCACAACCACTAGGGAATCCCCATCAAGTGGATACTTCTTTCTGCTGTTATAAAATTACATCTTCAGCTATTAGGGCTGCAGAAACCCTAACTCATTTGCTTGAATAACTCTCTTATCAACCACTAGATTTTGCTCAAACTTTGCACACTTATTCTTCTTGGTCTAGTGCAATTTTTTAAAACGTTTGAGGGGTTTTTCAGTGAATGATTTTCTTGCTGTAATACATTGAATTTTACAGCCATAAGGCTGATATTATTTTTTGCAGAAAAGTGTTTACAAGAGCCTTATATTTCTATGCTAGAATATTGATTTTTCACCTTGAGTTTAGCTAGTCATCAACTAGTCTTTCTCTTGTATATTCTACTTGATCTCTAGAATTTATTGAGAATATTATAATACCATATTATTTATGATATATACTGTTATATATTGCTGCAAATTACTGACAGCAAGCTTAACTTGTTGATCCAACTAACATAAATCATTGCAAAGTGTTTTTTCTTGTGTCTCGAGTAGGTATTTCACCATTTATAGGTTACTCAACATACTTGGAAACCCTTGGAACTTCCAAAGACTTCATTCCACACATTTCTTTCCACTTATAATTGTCCTCTATGTCTCCACTTCCATCTCTATCCATCTCCTTCTCTTTCCCCCTAGGGTCACCGAGATTGCCTCCCCAGAGTGACCTAGTCATGCTTGAAGTGTGAGACCTACATTGAGGTGACATTGGGTGTAGGATTCCCCTATTGTAGCACTTGCTTTGTGGTTGGGTCAGGATTTTCCCAACCTAAAAAATTTTCTATAACATTTTGGCACCATTGTCGGGGAAGATTTTGAATATTCTCCATACCATAACGATACTTTGGTAAGCTATCACAAATCCTTTCCCTTAGCTTCCTTGGCAACTCCACCTAAGGGACATTCTCTTTCCACCTTTCTTGATGAGATATTCTTGAAACTCATATGGAGACTCCACCCTCCCAGAAATCACTTTTCCTTTGTTTTCCCCTTTTCATCCTTTGATGAGCCTTGAGCTCATCTTGTGAGTCCATTGAGGTGTTACCCTAAGTAATGGAAACATGGCCCTGTGGTGCTTTCATGAAGAATACAAAGATTTGTATCTCAAATTTATTGACGAATATCTAAATAAGTGCCCAATTAACCAATTTGATCTCCTCCCAAACTTGGATGGTAATCCATTGTTAGTCGTACCACATGTTGCTGAGTTTGTCAGAGCCATCTCAATTTTGAGTGAACAACATGAGGATGTGTCCTTCCAGTTGTTTTTTCTATCCCTTGGAAGGGAATAGAGAGATTGGATCAGACATTATTACAATCCAAGAAGCATATCTTCTTTGAAGATTCTCATCAGAGAGTTCCTTAAGCATTGGGGACCAGAAGCTCAAAGTCTTGAAGTTATAGTTTAGGACTTGGAGGATGCCTTTTCAAGAGAAGGTTTTGACCTTGATCCTATTAAATGCTTAAGAGGAACACTTCTTCCATATTTTATTGAAATGAAAGTTGAAAAAAAAGAAGTTGACAACACCAATGAGGACAATTTTGAATGTTTCAAATGAAGAAGAGATTAATATTCCAAGTTTTGTGAACATCTAATGAGACTTTTCCCTGATAAGGACTTTCTGGTTAAGTTTTGTTAGCAAAGAAAAGAGGAGCTTGATGCCATCATAAAAGATTATGAGAAAATGCCGACCCAAAATCATCTTGGGAAGTGATCATTTCATATTTTGGAACAAATTCATTATATGATGCTCTAATCGAGAAGTATAGATACCAAGAATCCTTCTCAAGTGATGATGAATGACTCTTCATGCCCRGGGAAATCTATGAAMTCGTTTTAGATCAAGATAAAAATGGTGAGTTCTTTGAACCTTTTGAGGATGATGAAGACCCAAATGAAGAGACATTGATGTCCTTTCTCCCGCTTGATGAATATGATATCATTCAGGCTTGTTCTCCTCATAAATATGAAGATGAATTATCTTCTGTTCCACTTGATGAGGATTTCTAGACCTGAGCTCCTCCTGCACATCAAGAAGAGAACCTGATGAGTTATAATCCTTTTGAAAAATTTGATGATGCTTTGTTCCATGACTGTGGAAATGAAGAAAATTTCCAAAAGGATCTTGATGAAATTTCTCTTGTATAAGGCATGAGCAAGACATTGTTATCTACTGCCCCTTTGGAAAAAGATGAAGTTGTCTAGTTTTTTGAAGAAGTAATCATCCTTTATGATGCAGATGAAATCATGGAACAACCCCCAGATATAGTTGACGACCACATTGATGATTTCATACATATTGGGAGGCGTAGATGGGACATGATTTTTTATATCTTTGATGGAAATCCCATCTACGACATTGAAGGCCACTCTCATATAGAGGACACAAGCATATTTTCCGATGATTTATTTTCACAACTGAATGGTCCATATATTTGGAAGCTTGATGATAATATCGTTACAGATTTTTTCATCCCCTTTGAGGATAACGTGTTGCATCATACTCAGAGTGATTTCCATTCATCCCTTGATGCACACACTTTTGAGGATGTAGATTTGTTCTACGAGGACTTTCAACCTCTGTGCTTAGATTTTGATAGATACGAGGTCATGGCCAACCCAAGGTAGTCAGTATTTCAATCTATGAAGAGAATTTTTTTTCATATTAGGGATTCTCAGGAGGATTCACAGACGTAGAGGTAACGTTTTTCTTATTCTAGACCCCATCCCGTCTTGTATCTCATTTCTTCCCCTAGGGTGAAGCATGGGGTCTTCTTGAATTATCTCACATCTTCTCATTCTTCAAGGAGTAGTGATTGTGTTGATGAGGATGAAGATGAGCCATCATATACATATGTTATTCCACTCTGAAGATGGATATATTGGGCTTGTGGCTATTCTTGTAGGTGGGAGTTCTAGGACGATCGAGATTGTGGTTTCTCTTTCTAGCAGGATTTCCTCCCTCCCACCCATCTCCATTAGTTTTATTTCATGATTGATTATATGTCTATTTATGATCATGATTACTATATGATAGACTTATATTTTTTTTTTCACATGATTAATAATAAGGGGGATGTCTTCATCAAATGATTAGGTGGTTGCACTAGTTGTACAATTTCACCTGACACCTTCGGGACTTGATCTTCAGGGTCCCAGGACCCCGAGTAAGTAGGTAAGTCATATTGATTGCTAGCATATTGCATTTTGGTTTTCTCATATTAGTTTATTTGCATTGCATTTTCATTTTTCTCTACTTGCATTATTGATTTCATCATCATCTATGTATACTTAGTTAGAAATTTTGTCAAAATTTTCTTTTTCTAGCTTAGTTTGTTTTGGTTATGATCATATGAAAACAAGGATGAGTAGGCCATCCTACACTTGATAGTTTGATGTTTCCTTGCAGTCACAAGTCTACCAAGAGATGTTGTAGTTCTCATGCACTCTACAATGAGCACATGTCCCTAAGTAGGAACCATATGTTATCCCCATTTTGTGGATAACTAAGGCGATTATGTCTCGAGGCCCTCGGGTTGCAGATATGGAGTGTCGAGAGACTACATGAGTAGCAGTACCCTTTTGCATAGTTGGAAACCCCTCTCACCACCACAAATGTTCAAATATTTATAGATGGCATACACCACATCAACTGGCTTTCGAAAGGCAGTGGGCCTTGCTCCATGAGGTACAAATCAGTATTATGTTGAGCATCATTTCAATATTTAAGCTAGTTGAGTATGTTGTATATTAGATTTCTCTATATTTCATGATACATGCTTGGACATTATTCCTTTTTCCCTGCTTCACCTTGGTGGTTGACTTTGTGCCCTAGTAAGTGGTCTTCCCTAGGGATGATTTTTCTACTAGGAACTCCCTTAAAGAGACATCGTACCATTCCTTACCATACTTACCACTTTCCATCATTGTTCCCCTCAATTTCCTTATCTCTTAGAATTTTAGGGTGTATTGACCCAAGAAGGGGTTGTCCCTCATTCTATAGGAAGAAGGGGATGAATGCCCAAAGGAATTGATGTTGGGTAAAAGATAAAATCCTTGTATGAACCTTCTAGATGATTCACCTAGGGATCACCCAAGCAAGCAGTGAAACACATATATTTCAGTAAAGGGGACCCATAATATAATACAAAATGCTTGAAAGGTTAGTTGAAGGATGGGAGGTCTCATCACAAGACGACCTATCATGTCCATGAATATCTAGTGATATTACATTGCCATCATCTGGTAACCAAACCAGGGTAATGGCTCTCATTTGCATGGCTGAGAGAAAGGGGGTCTCATCATGAGTCAACCTTCTCATTTTCACTAGGTGTTTGTGGGTGAGATTGACATTATCTGGTCACCATGCCAGGGCAGTGACCTTTAACCTCTCCTTAAAATTATGAAATAATAAAAGAATGGAAATTAATGGGATTGGAAAAAGTGCATTGCAGATGAAGGTACCACACACCATCTATAAAATTCACCCATGAATGAGACACTAAGACCCCTTGTATGTCATGAGCCCTATTCCCATCGAGTCTTGACCCCAACCACTTCATCCATTTTACATGGCTTAGAGAGGGATCTCTTGGAAACTCTCCTTGACTTAGCGCAAGATCTTCCCAATAGGACACCTCGTCAACCCTCCCATATTCAAGTTTGACAAGTCACATAGTGTCTTTGAGAAATTACTTGTTTGATATAGTGATATTTGATGCACATGCTTAGGTGGCTCATTTATTGATTGGATTCACTTATAATGATGTTATGACTTGAGATTCTTGGAGGGTGTGCTCATTTATCTTTGCAACACCTAGTTGGTGGAAAGTTTTGGGAGAAAAACCCTAGCTTGGGCTTCCATGGGGTTGTAAGCCCACAAGTTCAATGCCAAGGGCCCACATGTTAGATGAATAAGATCAAACTTGAAAGGCCTTGAAGATGACTTGGACGAGGTATCCTAGACCCCACATGTCAAATGTTTTTCCTAGGAGAGGCAAAACATCTCCTTTTGAGCATGACATCATCTAGGGGGTTAGGGTTTGGTGGTGAGGTGACATACATTGGCACTTGGACATTTTGAAGGGGCTTGATCCTTCATCGTGAAGGAAGTTATTGGATTCTTGACATGTGGCTTTGGGAATCCTCTCTATTCTTCTCCATCACCATTGACCTCCTCCAAATTCCAAAACGTCCCCTAAAGGGGTGACATCCTACTAAAATTAGGGTTTTATTATGTGCAAAAGTTAATTTTAATTGAATTGTTTAATATTACTTTGTTAACAAGGGAAAGATTAGGTATTTTGACCCCTATTCTTGTGGTTTGCCCCTTAATTTATGGACAAGTCACCTTAGCGACATTTTGTATAAATAAGAGATCATAAGATCTCATTTGAACATAACTCTCCCTCTTGTGAGAAGTATTGGTATGAAATTTTCGCTACACTTAGAGTATTTTTCCTCTTGTGCTATGGAAAAATGATTTTTGGTTATGGTGTGATGATGATGGTGGTGCGCTATCTCTAAGAGGTCATTTTCTTTCTTTTGTGGAGGTTTACTTTGGCATGTTAATGTTTTTTCTTGAATGG
Organism: Picea glauca; assembly: GCA_000966675.3. Lineage (NCBI taxonomy): Eukaryota > Viridiplantae > Streptophyta > Pinopsida > Pinales > Pinaceae > Picea > Picea glauca. Next base: position 136,616 of record JZKD02S1598855.1, read on the forward strand.
TATGGTCTCTTTACTTTTTTATTATCATTTATAATTCAAGGTAGTGTTTTTATGGCCGAGGCTATATAGGGGGTATAAGTATATACACCCCTATCCTAGTTTCCACCATAATTGCTAAGCTTTTAAAGTTATTTTGCAAGGGTTTAGTTGAGGAAGTAAGAGGATTTAAACCCCTCATCTTTAAACCCTAGATAGGCTACTTGCCTTGGGAAGTAAGAGGATTTACAGCCCTAAGGATTTAGTAACCCTATCTCATTTGTTTCTGACCCCATTAACCCATATCTAAAGGCACTATTCTTGCATTAGAGAAACAAATTAATGCATTGGAAAACATGATTTTTGGTCATTTTTACTTCTTGCAAAGTGGATTGTATTCCTTGTGCCTTGGGCACCTCACAACCACTAAGGCATACCCATAAAATAGATACTTCTTGATGATGTTATAAAATTACATATTCATCCATTAGGGCTGCAGAAACCCTAACTCATTTGTTTGAATAACTCTCTTATCAACCATTGGATTTTGCTAAAACTTTGCACACTTATTCTTCTTGGTCTAACACACTTTTTGAAAAAATTTAAGGGGTTTTTCAATGGCTGATTTTCTTTCTATAATACATTTAATGTTACATCCATAAATCTAATATAATTTTCTGCAGACAAGTCTTTACGACAACCTTATCTTTCTATGCTAGAATATTGGTTTTTCATCTTGAGTTTAGCTAGTCATCAACTAGTCTTTCTCTTGTATCTTCTACTGGATCTCTATAATTTATTGAGAAACTTATAGTACCATATTATTTTTGACATATATTTTTATCTATTGTTGAAAATTAGGGATACAAATCTTAAATTGCTGATCCAACTAACATACATCATTGCAAAGTGGTTTTTCTTGTGTCTTAGGTAGGTATTTCACCATTTACAGGTTACTCACCATACTTGGAAACCCTTGGAACTTCCAAAGAATTCATTCCACACATTTCACTCCACTTAGACTTGACCTCTATGGGCTCCACTTCCATATTTATCCATCTCCTTCTCTTTCCCCCTAGAGCCACCAAGATCACCTCCCTAGAGTGACCTAGTGACCCTTGAAGTGAGGGACCTACATCGAGGTGACATTGGGTGTAGGATTCCCATGTTGTAGCACTTTATTTGTGGTTGGGTCGGGATTTTAACAACCTACAAATTGCACTATAACATTTTGGTGCCGTGTTCATGGAAGATTTTGAATTTTCTTCGTACCCTAACAATACTTTGGTAAGCTATCCAAAAGCCTTTCTGTTAGATTTCATGGCGACACCACCGAAGGGACGTTCCATTTCCACCTTTATTGATGAGATATTCTTGAAACTTGTATGGAAAATCCACCTTATGAGAACTCACTTTTCCTTTGTTTTCCCCTTTTCGTCCTTTGATGAGCCTTGAGCTCATCTGGCGAGTCCATTGAGGTCTTACCCTAAGTACTGGAAGGATGGTCCTATGGCACTTTCATGAAGCATACAAAGCTTTGGATCTCGAAGCTATTGACGGAATCCAAATAAGTTCCCAATCAATCAATTCGATCTCCTCCCAAACTTCGATGGTAATCTGTTGTCAGTCGTACCACATGTTGTTGAGTTTGTCAGAGCCATCTCATTTTTTAGTGCACAACATGAGGATGTGTGCTTGCAGTTGTTTTTTCAATCCTTGGGAAGGGAACAAAGAGATTGGATCATACATTCATACAAGACAAGAAGCATATATTCTTTGACGATCCTCATGAGAGAGCTCCTTAAGCATTGGAGACTAGAAGATCAAAGTATTGAACTTATAGTTCAAGACTTGGAGGATTCCTTTTCAAGTGAAGGTTTTAACCTTGATCCTATTGAATTCTTAAGAGGAACACTTCTTCCAGAGTTTGTTGAAACGACAGTTGAAAAATAAGAAGTTGACAACACCAATGAGGAAAATTTTGAATGTATCAAGCGAAGCAGAGATGAGTATTCTGATTTTTGTGAACAACTAATGAGACTTTTCCCTGATAAGGACTTTCTCGTTAAGTTTTGTCAGGAAAGAAAAGAGGAGCTTGATGCCATCATAGAAGATTATGAGAAAATGCCTACCCAAAATTCAGCTTGGGAAGTGATCATTGCATATTTTGGAATAGATTCATTATAAGATTCTCTAACCGAGAAGTATGGATACCAAGAAGGATTTCCAAGTCATGATGAGTGACTCTTCATGCCCAAGGAACTCTATGAACTCGTTTTAGATCAAGATAAAGATGGTGAGTTCTTTGAACCTTTTGAGGATGATGAAGACCTAGATGAAATACAACACCCAGATGAAGAGGCATTGATGTCCTTGCTCCCGCTTGACGAACATGACATCATTCAAGCTTGTTATCTTCATGCATATAAAGGTGAAGTATATGCCCTTCCAATTGATGAGGACATCTAGACCTCTGCTCCTCCTGCACATCAAGAAGAGAACTTGATGATTTATAATCCTTTTGAAAACTTTGATGATGCTTTGTTCCATGACTGTGGAAATGAAGAAAATTGCCAAAAGGATCTTGATGAAATTTATCTTGTATAAGGCATGAATGAGACATTGTTATCGACCGCCCCTTTGGAAGAATATGAACTTGTCCATTTTTGTGAAGAAGTAATCAACTTTTATGATGCAGACGAAATCATGGAATAACCCCCAGATATAGTTGATGACCATGTTGATGATTTCATACATATTGGGAGGTGTATATGGAACATGAGTTTTTATATCTTTGATGGAAATCTCGTCTACGACATTGAAGGCCACTCTCAGATAGAGGACACAAGCATATTTTTAGACAATTTATTTTCACAGCTGAATGGCCCATATATTTGGTAACTTGATGATGATATGGTTACATATTTTCTTAGCACCTTCAAGGATAACTTGTCGCATCATACTCAGAGTGATTTTCATTCATCCCTTGATGCACACCCTTTTGAGGATGTAGAATTTTTCTATGAGGGATTTCAGCCTCTATGCTCATATTTTGATAGATAGCAGGTCGTGGCTAGCTCAAGGTAGTCAGCAGTTCACTCTATGAAGAATTTTTTTTTTTCATCTTGGGGATTCTCACGAGGATTCACAGACAAATAGGAAACATTTTTATTCCTCTAGATCCAAGCCCGTCCCGTATCTCATTTTTTCCCCTTGGGTGAAGCATGGGGTCTTATTGAGTCATATCACATCTTCTTAGTCTTCAGGGAGCATTAATTGTGTTTATGAGGATGAAGATGATAAATCATCTACATATTCTAGTCCACTCCGGAGATGGACAGATCGGGCTTGTGGCTATGCTCATAGGCGAGAGTTCCAGGATAATCGAGATTGTGGTTTCTCTTTCCAGTAGGATTTCCTCCCTCCCACCCATCTCCATGAGTTTTATTTCATGATTTATTATATGTCTATTTATGCACACGATTACTATGTCCTGGACTTATCTTTTTTGTTTCACATGATTAAGCACATGGGAGGATGTCTTCATCAAATGATTAGGTGGTTTCACTAGTTGTACGATTTCACCTGACACCTTCGGGACTTCATCTTCAGGGTCCCAAGACCCCAGGTAAGTAGGTAATTCATCTTGATTTCTTTCATCTTACATTTTGGTTTTCTCATATTAGTTTAGTTGCACTGCATTTCATTTTTCTCTACTTGCATTATTGATTTCATCATCATCTGAGTATACTTAGTTAGAAATTTTGTCAATTTTTTTCTTTTTCTGGCTTAGTTGGTTTTGATTATGATCATATGAGAACAAGGATAAGTAGGTCATCATGCACATGACAATTTGATGGTTCCTTCTAGGCACATGTCTACCAGGAGATGTTATGGTTCTCATGCACTCTATGGAGAGAACATGTCCCCAAGTAGGAGCCAGATGTTATCCCCATTTTGTGGATAACTAAGGAGATTATGTCTCGAGGCCCTCAAGTTGCAGATATGGAGTGTCGAGAGACTACATGACCAGTAGTATCCTTTTGCACAGTTGAAACCCCTCTCACCACCATAGATGGTCACATATTTCCAGATGGCATCCATCACATCAACTGGCTTCCGAAAGGTAGTGGGCCTTGCTCCATGAGGTACAAGTCAATATTATGGTGAGAATAATTTCAATATTTAAGCCAATTGAGTATGTTGCATCTTAGATTTCTTTATATTTCATGATATATGCTTGGACATTATGCCTTTTTCCCTGCTTCACCTTGGTGGTTGACGTTGTGCCCTAGTAAGTGGTCTTCTCTAGGGATGGGTTTGCTACTAGGAACTCCCTTAAAGATCCATCGTACCGTTCCTAAACATACTTACCACTTTCCATCATTATTCCCTTTCATTTCCTTATCTCTTGGGATTTTAGGGTGTATTGACCCAAGAATGTGTTGTCCCTCAGTCTATGGGAAGAATGGGATAAAGGCCCAGAGGAAAGTATTTTGGGTAAAATATAAAAGACTTGTATGAACCTTCCAAATTTTTCTCCCAAGAATCACCCTAAAAAGCAGTGAAATGATTATCTTTCAGTAAAGGGGACCCACAATATAATACATAATGATTTAAAGGTTAGTTAAAGGAGATTGATGGAAATGTTGGCCCTTGACCAAGTTTTGGGAGATTCTTGGTCATAGTGACCTATTTTGGGACTTCGACAGCTTGTTGAAGGAGGAGTGCAAGATGAAGCGGAGATCACGGGATCTCGGACCACTTTTGGATCCTTTCTAGGTTTTTGGGAATATGTAACGGGAATGGGATGTCGGCCCATGGGTTTACCCATGTTTAAGCCTATTTTGTATGTATAAATAGAAGGATAGGCAATGTAAGAAGAAGTCAAATAGTGCATATATGTGATGTAAATGTATGCTAAGTGTGAGGTAGAGTCTGTAAGTGCTTTGTGCATGACTGTAAGAGACTTTCAAAGCTAAGTGGAGGTCCTTGTAGCAGATTGTGGAGGGCTTAGTGTTGTAATGCAAGGAAGAAGGATCTAGCAAGATGCGCAAATATTCTGTCTTATGTGGAGTAAGGGTTTTGATGGCTTTGTTCTTGTAACTGATTGATTGAAAACAATAAAGAAGAAGAGTTGGTGGACGTAGCCCCAGGGTGGGGGTGAACCACATAAATGTTGTGTTGTCTTTCTTTGTGCTTGTCTTAATGTGTTTATGTCTTCTTTTGCTAAGTTCTTTAAGATGATTAGATAGATCTGCTTATTCTTAGTGTTAATGATATGTCAGAATAATAGATCTAATCCATATGAATGTGTTTAGTGCTTGATCTGCTAGATCTGACCTATATATTGATGCTAAGTGCATAAGTACATTATAATAGCGTGAAGGTTGTGAAGCCCTATTTTATCAGCGAAGTGATTAATGATTATATATTGAGGAAATGACGGTGCTAAGTGCTTTACTAAGTAGTACAATCATAGATCTGTGTCCCAGCTAAGGTTGCAGACACCTGAGTCTTGAAACCACCCATGCCTCTACCTTGTGTGAGACTTCATCTGCTTCGCAGGTGTTTCCAAAAGGGTCAGTAGTTAGGGATTTTTTGGTGCGTTGTTGTAGCATTGAACCCTGGGTTTGCCCCTGTGCCAACAAATGGTTCCGTTGTCGGGACTTGAAACTATGATTGCTGGGAACAGAGGAAGAATAAGCTTTGTGCAAAGATTTGACCAGGGATTGTGAAAGCTCTGTGCTTAGATCTGTGCCCTAGTGCGCAGTGTCCTAATAGATTTATAAAGCTCTGTGCTAAAGAAGGAAGCCCAATCTGAAGAAAGGAGGTTGGATCTGAAGGAAAGAAGCAAGATCTGAAATCTTTGTTCTCTAAGAAAGGTAAAAGTGGGAATTTCTAATTAAAAGAGGTAAGATCTGCAAGCTCTGTGCTATGATAAAGGTAGGAATAGTTAAAAGTTTTAGATCTGGAATCTTGGTTCTCTGTAGAAGTAAGATAAGTGGAAATTTGTGTTTCTAGAGTATGGATCTAGGTATGTTTAATAGAGTTTTTCCTAGTTTGAAAACTAGGGAATTAATAGATGAAAGAAGGTTTGATATGAGTAGATCTGATAAGAATAGTGAAAGATACGTTATACCTATGTATAGAAAGAATGTTTGGACTAAAAAATGGATGAAGGATCCTAGAAATAATTTATTGCAGTTTAGCTCCTGTGATCCTAGTGTGCAATAAATAAGAGGTTGAGGATCATTTAAAACAAAGAGAGGATTAACCCTCTATTATAGTTGCAGAAAACTAGGACATCTTGCTAAAGAATTCCCTGGGAGAAGACCTAGTTGTCTTTGTTGCAAATCTATGGACCATGAAGTGTTGGATTGGCCCAGAATTATTGCTAAGCTTGAAGGAATGAATCTGAATCAAGAAAAACCTAAGTCATCTCCCGAGGCTATAGCAGAACCTCGGGAAGAATCAAAGAAAATATTGCTAGAGATGAGAGAAACCTTGAATGACCACCGACACATTAGATTATCATAGATCTTTAAAGACAAGGAACACCTTGAAGAAAGAATAGGAGACTTCGACATTGACTGTGCTCTAGATGCGGAAACACAGGTGAATATCATGACAGAGAGAACTTGGGAAGCTATAGGAAGGCCTACTATGATTCCTTCATTAGGAGGACTAGGTTTATTCAGAGGAAAACTGGTAAACCTATGTGGAAGTCTCTCTCAAATACCTATGACTGTCAACGGAACCTCGACAGAGGAAGATTTTGAGATTATTCAATTTGTTCAAGACAATGCCCCATTTACCATGTTAATAGGAAAACCCTGGATTGACAGAGATCAATCCAGACGAAAGGAAGAAGAAGAAGTCTTGGATAAGAAGAAACAAGAGTTAAAA
>JZKD02S1598866.1:58553-69282 GCA_000966675.3 Picea glauca
AGTTTTAAGCACAAATTGAAGAAAGAAGGCGTCCTAGGCCTAATTTAGTTTACACCTAGGGTTTACTTCTAGGGTTTTGGAAAGCCTTGTATGAAGCAACACTTTTCAGCCCTAGATTTGGGCTTGTAAGCTAGCCGTTTTGCCAAAGAAGTCTCAAGGAGAGAAGAAGAAGTTTTAGGCCTAGCTTTAGATACACCTAAGTAAGCCTTTTTCTCCTTAGGGTTTTGGTTTGGTGGCCTTGCCATAGCAACACCATCAAACCCTAATCCTCTTGTCCTTGAGTTTAAGCCTTCCAAGCTATTAGTCTCACCTCCTTTGACTCCATTAACCCAAGGCACTAGTCTAGAAACACCTCTTGAGCTTGTTGTCTTTAAAACTCTTTTCAAACACTCTCAAATTTGAAACCCTAACTAACCTAGCGTCTAACCCTAGCTGATTTCAACTAACCCTAATAAGATGATGTCATGCTAATTTTTGACTCGTGTTTGGATATAAAAGTACGACCCAATCATCTTATCATAGCCATAGAGGTTTATTGCAATTTTATTGGTTGAATTTGTTAAAACGTCAGTTCTTGGCTAGCTAACCCTAAACTGCATGTAGCAGCATTATATAGGTGACATCACACCTTCTAGATCTCTTGTTTGGCATGCAACGTTGTGACATTTGTCATCTCTTTTGATAGGTTTTGAGCCATTGATTACATCCATAAGCTTGTTTAGTAAAATGTTGTGCTCTTTCCCTTTCAAAATAACTTATTAATAAGGATGACGTCATCTATATTGCAACAACAATATATAGTGACGCAGCAACTTTATATGTGTGAGCTATTCTGAGATATTTATTGCATTGACATATAATACAAGGTTTAATAGTGAACATTGAATGCTCCTTATCTCTTATGCTTTGTTGAAGAAGTGATATAAGCCATTTGTCTTTGTTTAGCCATCATTGACTTCGTCAATAATAGCATTTGATCATTTGCTCATGTACATTTGAAGATAGTCACTGTATGCTTTAAAGAACTAACCACTGTAGCACATATTCTAGTTTTACTTGTCTTGTCTCACAAACAGGTGCCAACCAGTGGAAGATCTCTCTTAACTATCTCATCATTGGCAGTAATCTGTGAAAGGGAACCTCTTATCTTGATCCATTATCCTTTATCCCTTCTAAAACCCAGATTACATAGGGACGTCTCCCTTGGACCAGCCATCCTAAATAGAAAGAGCTCCCCATCGAGGTTACAGTGGGCGGGGAAGCTCCTGTTACGCTGGTTTTAAGCCTTGACTCAAGCTACCTTAAACCTTTCTTACAAGCCGTGCGATAATACCTCCAATAGCCCATGAATTTCAATGAATTCCTTACAACTTTTTAAATTTTTGCAACTTTTGCAAGCACACACGGGCTATTTAGTGTGTAGCAAGCATATGTAGGTGAGATGTAGTGGTGAAAAAAGAATATGTAGATGGGATGTAATGGTGTATAGTGCATGCATGCTCTAAAAAATTGCTTTTTAAGAAGAGCTCCTCAACAGTGCTTTGGAAAAACATGCATGTAAGAGGGCCAAGGCCAGGTATGCAGGATTAGGGAATTTTAGGGTTATAACACTTCCCATACGAGCTTGATCTAAAAATTCCTTAGCACAAATTGATACCTGCAATGAAATGGAAAAAAAGAGAAACAAATAACTCCTACTCTACAATATTAGATCAAACAAATTCATCTACAAAGATTGAAAGAACAATAAACAAGCACATGCAAGAATACACAAGCTTGAAGGAAATAGGCCAAGTATATTTAAGTGAGAACCCAAAGAGAATACTTAAAAACATGTATGATGATGTATCACTCCTCAAATCATGCCTTGTTTAGAACCTTTCATGAATCCCAATATCATAAGTTTGATATCTCTGTCTGTGTCCTCCAGAATCAAAGGTTTGATACTTGAAAGCTTCTCTACTTTTTCACCTTGGAAAGCCCTCAATATATAGGATTGAGAGGCACAAAAACCATGAGTATATTTGGGGATTAGTTTAGGATATTACTCCTTTAGGTTAGTATCTGATCCTAGGATAGTTCCATAGGATAACATTCGATCCAATCCAACCTCATCTCCAAGAGTTTTCCCTTAGAAAGAGGCAATATTATCCAATTTTTCCTCTAACCAAAAGAAACGCTCCCCTATAGTTAGAGATAGAGATTTGATCCTAGATCATATATCCATAACTAAGGTAAGGTGGGAGATACCCTATGGGGTATCACTCCCCTATCATGGACAAGGGGGCACTACCCTTCAAAAATTCCCCAAAAATGGTCGATTTTTCAAGTAAAAAGTGTGTTTCTGGCCTTGCAATGATGGGTTTCTTCCTCCAATATGACTTAGGGATCATGGAAAATTTTCTTTTATGGTTTAAAGGGGTTAAAACACACATAAACACATGGAAAAGTGCATGCAACACTTAGTACTGTGCATATGGCACTTGACGACACTTACCAAGATACATATGACACTTTACAACATTTGCGAGACTTAGGGTGAAATACATAAGTGTGAAATTTTGATGTGTAATAGATAGCCCCATATGCATGAGTAATGGGGGTTGACGTGGAATCCTCACATATCATGGTGGTCAACACGATAAGTTAACTTGAGGGGGGCATAACCTTTGCATACGATCTATGATTAACACATGATCTACACCATTGGAAAGGTATCAAAGTGTAGAACAACTTAAAAGGGGGTATGGATAAGTTCTTAACAAAAAAACCCCAAAAAACATCGTTTAATTTCTCAAAATGGATTCATAAGGTTCTGGACCCCAATTTTCCAAATTGGAACTTGCCACTAAAATGACCCTACAAGTTGATTCCTCTAATTTTGCCACTCTAAATGCATCAAGATAGACAAAAAAAAATATAATATAGATAACTAGATTTCAAATAAATCTTGCATCTTCTTTTCATAATAGTGCACTAAAATATATTCCTACTAAAAATATTTCTTGAACTGATTCCAAGTAATATCACTCTCATCAATGTGCTCAAGTTTCTATAGCTAGTCCCACCACAAAAAATATTTTCCATGCAAATGGTATTTGGAAACCTTGGATTCAAGGTTACATCAGTAGTTGTGCAATTAAAATGACTTCCTAATTCGAATAAACCAATATTCAGTATGATCTCCACTTTTTCTTTCACCATAAAAGGATGATGTCTTAAGCTTCCTAAGATCTCCTTGCAAACTATCCAACTCATATATTTTTACTTGACACCTAACAAGAGACACTTCTAGAATGTTACTTGAATCTTCATATGCATAAAACATCATGGTTAAGTGAGGAGGTGACTGATGTATATGAGTTCTATTAGTACTTCTTGAGTTTTTGGGTCTTCTGTTGTAATATCTCCTTGTGTAAATCATTCACTTGCCCATGAAAATGATTCAATATTTGCATCATCTAAGAATTTATTTGATTCATCTCCTCCTATTATCTCATTATCAACTCTATAACTCTACACTTCCATTCACAAGCTTCTCATAGTCTCTACCAATTCTCCTAACTCCACTATGCTCCTATGTCCATTATATTCTATATCTACATTACCAACATAGATATGGATATGTTTCTATTTTTCTTCTCTCTCATGAATAAAGGATCCCTTTACCTCCTCCATGACTCTAATCTGAAATCAGGATATTGAACTAATATTATTATACCCTTAATTCTACAAAATCTGCAATCAACCATTTTGTTAGAGTTATGATTTTTATAAAAAGATTATGAATTAAAGCTATAGGTGCTTCCTCTTCTTAACTCATGAATACTTATATCACAATTATCTAAACTATAACAACACCAGGTTATTCACCTCTAAATTATCTTTCCAATGACTATCACCATGCCTCAATATGATATCTAAGTTGAAAGTTATGGCCTTCTGAAAACATACCATTTTCACCCAATTTGTTTTCCAATTTTCCACTGTGTAATTTTAACTTTATGCCAATTAATGTCATAAATCTCTGTTGATTAATCCTGGATCCAAAGTTTCTTTTAAAGAATAATTTTCCAAAATCCCGGATTCCCATATCTCTGGATTGAGGGTTCCACTACAAGGTTCCATTCACAATCTTCAAGGGATTAAGGAATCTTGCATCTATATTTTAATAAAAAAAGGAATTAAAAGAAATATCAAATTTCTGGATATCTAGATGGTATTCCTTAATAATTCAAGCCCCTATTGTACCCAATTTCCACCTAACATCCATTCACTCATCCACTTCTACTATAATACCTCGAATGACAAACATCCAATTGGAACTCAACCATAGGCTATGGGGATGGGCGTGTCCCATCCCATACCTTTACCCCCTCCAACAAAAAACTTCCATGTCAGTTGGATCAGACAGTGGAGGATCATGTAGATCAATGATCCAGATGATATAAAAACTTTTAGGTAGAGGATGTTTAGCCAGAAACCTTCCACCATGGTTTGCTGACATAACACAGTACTAAAATGACACATTGGTCTACATGGAACCCAGAGTGGATTCCATGTCACCCCTCTAGACCCCCTCGCTTGGCCTTAGATATCTAGAATCTGGATTTTTCGTAACATGCACTTAAATAATTTTTCCAAATTTTTGGTATTTTCATATCTAATATTCCACTTCACGTCAAAGTTCTAGATAAGTATCCACCACCAAGACTCCATTCCATCATTTCCATGTCACCCTCCATGTGGATTCCATGTCCTCTACCTTGTGGAATCCATGTCATTCGACACGTGGGCTCCACATCATCCAACACCTGAGTTACACATCCTCTGCCACATGGATACATGTCATCATGATGTTATAGTGAAATTCTGGATGGTGAATGTTTCGATGAGTCTAGGTTCCATAATCTAGATCAAGGTTTTACAATAAAGAGAACTTAAGATGAATTCTTGTATTTCTAGATTTCTAGATTCAAGGTTCCATCGTGTCATGTGAATATCTGGGATCGAAATTTTAATAAAGAGGCACTTAAAAATAATTCCATATCTTTTATATCTTATATGGTTGAGGTTCCATGGGAAAATTTTCCACATACGACATTCATGTTTTCATGAAAGGTCACTTTAAAGAAATCCCGGATCTCCGAATTTCTAGATCTCCCGTTATCATGGTGTCTTCCACCAAGGATAATTTTAATATTTGAAATTTATCTCAAAATATAGAAATCTTGGTGAATATTAATAGCCCTTAATATGAAAACTATAAAATGTTTGGCTATATTCAAGTACAAGTATTCAATTTTTTAAGGACTTTGTATAGTTTCTATAAAATTTGGGCTATTTTTAAGGTAAAATAATTTTATTCTATAGAATTTGGGAGAATCATTTTTAGAAAAAATGGAAATTGCCAATTGTTTTTGGGAAAGAAAACATGCTGGAAAATTATCCCATGGGAGAAATTTAGCCCCTAAAATTTTCCTTGTCCGCAACCACAACCCTGCCATAGGAAAACTACCATAGTGGATTTTTCATGTCATCGCTACATAAACAACCATGTGGATTCCATGTCTTGCCCACATCAAGTACACATCATTCTAACATCACTATACAACAATGTATTCAAAAGTTTCTAAATTTTCCCAAATTCACGAAATTTTTCTGATTTTCAAGAAAAGGTTCGGCCTCCCAAGAACCTATTGACTATATGCATAAGATAATATTTCATCCTTTAGCTGTTGAAAATCTGATCTCAAACACTTATCCAACATAATATTTCACCCTCCTATAGTTATTCACCAATAAAGGAAGAGAACCACATGAATTTACTGTAACTATGAGCATATATACAAGAGGCTAAGTAATATGAAAATTACAACAACATAAAATTAAATGAACAACAACACATTCACCACGTTGAACACATGAAAGTTTTGGGAAATGCCCCTGAAAAAAACCCACAAGGGGGAAACTAGTCTAGGAGAGATTTTTCTTATTGAGCTCTTAGAAAAATTCCGAGTTTTACAACAACAACATTATCAACATAAAATGTACAACAATAACTAGTAGACCTCCTCGAAATCTATGCCAAAGACCCTAAAAAAATGCACCTTATTTCTTCCTCGAAATCCATGAAACTATTTTTGATGTATGACTGTACTGTACGACCTTATTCTTGTATGAAATTTGTCCTTGATTTCTGTTCTTAACAACTGTACCTAGCTTTACAATTTTTTTTTATCTCCAAGTTCCTTGTAAATCATACCTATATTCAGTAGAAAGGATACCTCAATTTCAGTGCCAAACACTAACTATATGACCCTCTTTTAATGTTGATATTTCTTGGGATGCATGCCTCTTTCCCTCCTTTGGATCTCCCCTCCTTGGGATTTGTGCCTCTCCCTTTGGATGCTACTCTTTCCTCTAGCTTGACTCTCTAGGAAATTGTGTCTCTTCAACTTCCTCTCTCACTCTCATCAAAAGGTGTGCCCCATATCTCCTCTAGTGTTCCTTTTATTACTCATTAATGAGTAACTCCTCTAACCCTTGGTCTCCCTTGAGTGTCTCTTCAACTTCCCTTGAGATAAGAGGTCACGACTTAGTCTTTCGTTGAGTTCACTTAAATCACTTAAGTGAACCACTTTTCTTAAAGTCACTTTTACCCATTAAATGTTAAAAGGTTCAACTTGACTTTATAAAATCACTTTATAAAGTCACTTTATGAAATCACTTCATAAATTCAATAGAGACAGTTATTTACTCAGACTCCTGCCTACGTACAATAGATGAAAAAGTACCACCGAGATTCCAGAATCTAAAAATAATCATCCCATATATCCCACATGATATAAAATGTAGTATGATACCAATCTATAATGTACCCCATTACTAGAAAACTCGAATTTTTCCTCAAATGACAATCTGAAGTGTACCCATTTCCTAGGGACCTCTAAAATTCTACTTCTTGGTTGAACTCAAATTTTTGATACCATTTTTTATCACTGGAAAATGACTCACCACAAATGCAGATAATGGATGAAGAAACAGTCAACACAAACACAACATACTACCAATATTCATGGAAGGATTACAGTCAGTTTGGAAACACAATCATAAAACTATATAAAAGTGGTTCTGGAAATCCATGTATATTCAACAAAAGTAGCACATACACATCCTCACATGATAACATGGTGTACGATGTGAACATTGTGTGGAGTGCACGATTGACAATCGAAAGTCCCGCGTGGATCAAAAAATGACACATTGATGATTTTGGTCGGGCCTCAACCACTTTTTGGATGGAGGGGATCTCCCCCATTCCCAAAATCACCCCCAACATTTTCCTTGGGATCACTGAAAATGATGGGAGGTATCTCCAAGGGCCTCCCATTCACATTTGGAACTAGTTAAGAAAAATCTTGCCATCATCCTATAAATAAATGGCCATTGTATGCAAAAAAGAGAAGGCATTTGAGTATTGTTATGTTTCTCATTTTTAGCTTTGGGAAGCCATCTTCCTCTTAGAAAGATTTTGGGAATCCATAGAAAGTGTTAGGACTCTCTCCTCTTGAGTAGTCCATCACTCTTTTCTTCACCATTCTCCTTTGTTAGCCAATGATAGTAGAAATAAGACTTTGTACTCGGGGACTCAAGAGTCTTTCCAAGGAAGAAGAGGGGAATCATATGTTCCCATATTTATCCAAGGAGTATCAATTCGAAGATTAGTTTACTTGGTATACATCTCTTGTGTTTTCTTTGTGAATTCATTTGAAGTTATTACTTTCTTAGTTTAAATTTATTTCATTATTTTTTATTTCTTGTTTCTTTATGTTAGTTGAGACATTGTTGGCCCTTTGTTATGGAAGGAAGTGAAGAACGAGGAAGAAAAGGTAAAAAGAGAGCTTCGTGGGAGACATATTGACTGTCACTGGGTCAAAGTGAGAAAAAGAACAAAAAATATGGAGCGAAGTGCAGAAAAGCAAGCCGTTGGATGAGGGGATCGAGGATGACAGATCAACAAGGAAGATGGATCGAGGATGACTTAGGAAGTGGAAAAAGGTAGCATTAGATGCCTTGGAGTACCACGATCTGAAGAAGAAAAGACAGGCTGGCGAAGCTCGGAGAGAATGGGTCAAGTTGACCTAGGGTTGTAGACACCTAGGGTTTTGGTAATTAGGGTTTTGACACCTAAGTTTCAACCTGAGGCTGTCAGTGAGGGA
The DNA here is from genome assembly GCA_000966675.3 of Picea glauca. Lineage (NCBI taxonomy): Eukaryota > Viridiplantae > Streptophyta > Pinopsida > Pinales > Pinaceae > Picea > Picea glauca. The sequence goes on from JZKD02S1598866.1 coordinate 66,776, forward strand.
TTGTAATGTATAAATAGAGGTCAAGAGGACCTAGGTTGGGTTGGTACTATGGATAAGTCTTGTTATTGGTTATTGTTCATTGGGAGAATATTGTATTATGGGTGAGAGAAGTGCTGAGAGAGACAACTTTCTGGTATTGTAAGATCTTCAGCTGGGTGCAAAGATCAAGTCCTGCAATTGGGTGCACAGGAAGGGAGAGAGAAAGAGAGATGGAGAGAGAGGATTTGCTAGCCAAGAGTGCATATCAAAACTACAAGATTTATCTTAATATATCATTAGTACATTTCTGTGGACATAGCCCTAGAGAATGGGTGAACCATGTACATTTGGTGTTGTGTGTGTGATTGATGCTTTGTGATATGTTGTTTTTATATTATTATTTGCATGATTGTATTAGATTAGATCTATAGCTGGGAAGGATAGATCTATCTAGTTGAATGGTAGATGCATGTTAGGTTGCTTTTGTAATAGGAACCACTTGATATTCCCCTGGTTGTAGACATCTTTGTCCTACAACCCCCTCATAGCTACTTTGGGTGAGACTGCATTTGCTTCGTAGGTGCTACTGAAAGGCCCAGTAGCTAGGGCTTGTTGGTGTGCTCTTGGAGTTGAACCCTAGGTTTGCCCCTATGCCAAAAAATGGTTTTGTTGCTGGGACATGAATATTTTTAAGGGAATGTCAAGGTGGTTCCCATCAAAGACAAATATTCAGAAGTGGATATAGGATCAAGAGAAGGACTTCGTTGAAGCCTAGAACAAGAAACCTAAAATAAGCACTGAAGATTGGCTACAAAGATACATCTTCAACTACATTCATGAGATCTTCTTTGGAGGAATCCATCAGGAGCTACATGAGTGGTTGGATAGGTTAGTTGACACATAGTTCGAAATCAGATCTAGAACCCCTATAGTTTGGACACCAACATTGATCCATAAGGTCAAGAGAGTCGACAACGATGTATCCAGAGTAGATCACTGGTTTGATAATACCATTGAAGGGTATATCACTAAGTTTGCTGTTAACATAACAAAATTGTATAGCCAAGACGAGAGATACTTTTTCAAAGGAATCAAAGGAAATTTTTTTCACTTCTTGAAGCTAAGAATCAAGATGCTCTTGCATGAAAACCACATCTCGAAGATACAATAGATTGATCGGACCTAAAAAGGTTAATGTTCAAGATCTCGGAAAATGACATCGACACATAATCAAGACATACGCGTAGTGGGAAAGTATTCCAAGGAGTTCACCTTGAGAACTTGTTTAAGAAAAACTATGGAGAAGAAGGTTTCTATAGTGGAGAAGAGGTAGATGTAACCGATGAAGAGCATCCAGAGCTCACCATAACAAAAAAAAGGGAAGCTAAAGAACTATGCCAAAGCGAGCCAGAAACCTCAGGAACTGCGTGAACTATTGAAGTACGTAATGTTAATCCTCCTGTTGTCCCAACAATACTTAGTAATCAGAATAGTCAGAACCACCAGACTCTTTAGAGTAATGTTACTAGTAGCTTAGCATCTACTCAGACAAGAACCCTAGTCAGCTTTATGGAAGATGAAATGAGACTCCCTATCTTTAGAGGAGATGGATCTAAAGATCTAGATCAACATTGGTTTCTGTGTGAGGCCGTATGGAATATTAAAAGTGTCACCGATGAAGCCATCAAGAGAACCCAATTTAGCACTACGCTAAGGGACCACACACTGAGCTGGTACATGAAACTTGTCCAAGGACTGGCACAACCTAATCCCCTGAATGAGATCAAGAATGCACTGATTGCAGATTTTAAGAAACCTAAGTCGTAGTCACAATGTATTACAAAACTAAAAAAGATTAAACAAAAGGTAGCAGAACCTATTTGGGAGTTCGAAAAGATATTCAAGACCCTGACATGCCGATTAACTTTCCAGATCCCCGATGAATAGTACAAAGAATTTTTCATCATTGCGCTGTTACCACACATAAGAGTCCCTATGATGTAGCATAATATTTCATCTCAGGCAGAAACGTTGGAGATCGCCATGAAGCTTGAATCAAAACCAATGGGAGAATCTAGCTCAGGCATTAGCCAGATCATGAGCCAGCTAACTATTTTGTCTTTACAGGTCAAGGATATGAAGAAAGATAAGGGAAAAGACAAAAGGGAAGATAAATGGTGTGTAAGATGCAGATCTAAAGGCCATGATAAGGAACAATGTCCCTTATTTCATGAGTACTTGGCATCAGGTGCACCAAGCCCCTTAAAGAAAGTTAACCTACCCTGATGTGATGTATGCAGAAATATGCATCGCCCAGGTGAGTGCTACTACATGAAAAAGTATGTACAGACACCCTAAAACTTGTATTGTACATTTTGTAAATCAGTGGAGCATGATGATCTGGATTGTAGAGCTTATGCAAGATACCAGATATATAAAATATGCAGAACAGAAATGAAATGCTAGAAATGACAGAATAACAGTAAAATATCCAGCATAATCTTCACAATACACAGAAATGATATACG
>JZKD02S1598866.1:75553-104622 GCA_000966675.3 Picea glauca
TTCTATTAGGTCTTCTTACATATGCCTTATTCTATTTTATTGAAAGGTCTTATTAATATTGACCTTTATTGCATCCGAATACATTGATCTACCTATGTGCGGGTTAGGACCTTAATAGCTTATGATCTCATGCATGAAAGGTCAAGAGACATATACAAGATTCAAGGTGAAGTACAACAAGAAGGAAACACTCTACAGTACAAATCTCCAGAGAGAGGAAATTTCACTCCTCATAGTGGCTACAGAGGATGAGGAAGAGGAGGAGGTATGGGCCAAGGTCGAGGAAAAATAATCTATTAAAGCTACACACAGCCATGACATTTAGCAAGGGATTATCAGAATCCATGCACAACCTGTAGTTATTGTAACTTCTTCAAGCATGTCATAGAGGAATGCCCTGTGCTACTGGCTAAACTTCAGGAAAGACGAGGACCTCAGCAGAACCCACAAGTACAAATGATATATGATGAACCTCATGGAGTATACCCTAGAGTCATTGTTATCACTTGAGGAGGCACTGCTACAGGAGAAGATAGAGCAGCCCAAGGAAAGACTGAAAACGACCACGGAGTCAGGAAAGCTATAGAAAAGACCCCAATGTTTGATGCTAAGAAAAAAAGACAGATATTTGAGGATGCAAGAAAAGAGTTCAAAGGAGATCAAGGATCTTCATCAAAGAGACAACCAGAAATCAAAGAATATGGCATGCCTCAGGCATTTGATCCGTTTGCATCGCCAACAGAAGGGAAAGAGGTAAGAAAACTCATGGAATTCTTGTACACTTGTTTTAAGTTGATTCAAGATAAAGGCGCTGTACAAGAATTACAAGATTTAATCAAGCAGTATGAACTAGGAAAAATAGACCCCTTACTGAATAGAGAAATGCACCAAATTGGAAAAAGGAGAAGGAAAAATAAAGAATTACACTTGAATTCTCAAATAGGAGAGTATGAGATAAACTATGTGGTCCTCGACTTAGGTTCAAAGGTCAATGTCATGACGAAGCATACTTGGGCACTGATGGGAAAACCAAAGCTGATATATTCCCCTATCAGGCTTCTCATGGCTAATCAATAAGCTGTCAGCCCATTTGAATGATTAGATCATTTCCTAGTGGACATCAATGGATTAAGAACCTTTGCAGATTTTGAGGTAATTGAAATTGTTGATGATATCTTCCCTTACCTTGCATTGTTAGGAATTGATTGGGCCTTCAACAACTCCACTGTTGTTGATCTAAAGAAAAGATGCATGACATTTGAGAAAGATGGCCTTAGGGTCGTTGCACCTATAGATCCATATGAGTTTCCACGATACATAGAACCTATCAAAGAAGAGGACCACACATTTGAATTGGAAAACATTTATAAATTAACAACCAAACAACATGATTATATCAACCCTACAGTTGATGGGAATTTGAGCTGGCGAAGTCACAACACATGTTCATCTGACTCAAAAGAAGCTCTGGAGAAATAACAAAACCAGATGTACGAAGTATCTATAAGAATATGTGCTAGGCTGACCAGAGAAGTTCGCTGGATTGACACAATAGCGAGTCATCTACCCACATTTGATGGGCCGAACCCCTTAGAGAACTTCTTAACAAAATTTGAGACAAGTGTACCAACACAACAGAGCCTATTGGAAATGGATGAGGCCATGAAAGCCACACCAACAAGATGGTGGGGGACACATAAAAGCAATATTACAGACTGGACACAATGCCGAACTTTGATGACAATGTGGTTTTTAGCACAAGTAGGAAGATGCGAAGCAAGGTACACAGGTTGAAGCTGCCTAAAGGACAATGTACGAAGCCGCGAAGAGGCCTGGAGTGACATTCCTAGAGAACAATGGGTACATAGATTCATCAATACGATGGATACCACCCTGATTAACTGGTACCTTCAAGCAGAGCTGTGCCTTGTCACTTTAGAATGGGAAGGTATGATTTAGAATTTTATAACCACCTTTTTGTTTGATAGTGAATTTCCTTCTATAGATAAAGCACTATAGATGGTGAGACAAAAAGTATTTAAGGAGGCATCTGGCCTCCCTTTGGAGCAAGAAGAGAATGAATGGATTGTGCCCCTCAGAAAACTGCAGACCTACGACAACATTAATGCCGACGAAGACGATGAGCCAAGGAAGGTGAATATCATAGAAATAGAAGGTCACAAAGATGTGGAAGGACCAGGAGTTGAACCACCATTCATTGGACAACCGATAAAGATACATAAAGTCAATATCGGGACAGAGGAGACACCAAATCTTGCCAATGTCAGAGATTACTGGGACACTGCTACCACTGACAAAATCATAGAATTATTGCATGAGTATTAGGACTTGTTGTTACACATTATTTTGGTCACTCTAGTGATGTCTCTACAGTTATGTGTTAAGGCTCTCATAAGGACATTTTTCCTGAGAAAAGTGACTGCTTTCTTCTTCCACAAAACATATTTTTAATATGAGTTCATGGGCTGACTATGTTGTAGGGTTCAAGAATCTTGATTCTCATAGGAAACCCTATACCTAGCCTACGAGGTGTTCGCAGTCTACTCTATAGGTAGGGTGTGAACCTATTTTGAAGCTTAAAAGGAAGAGGAAGTTATGAAGGTTCTAGAAGAGCATCTTCTAGAAAATGAGTTGGCATCCTATTGACTTCTCAAATTTAGTGGGATCATCCTCATCCCTTTAACCATATCTCCTTCTCCTATATAATGAAGGGTTTCTCAAGGAAGAGGTTAAGCAAGATCGAATGGAGAATTGATGAAAGAATTGTGTGAAGAACTCTGTTTAGATTGAATCTTGAATACTCTATTTGTCTATCAACTTGTACTAGATCTTCTTCATGCAAGTGTAGAGAAAGTGTGTGTGTTGGAACCAAGGGAAGCTTGCGACATTAAGGCGATCTGGTTGTATCTTCTACTTTCATTTAATATAATACAATGACATGTCCCTTTACCATAAAATCACTCTTATTTTATTGCATAACTCCTTGATCATATGCATAGGTCGACATTGAATATACTTTGCTATCTTCACTTTGGTTGGTTTGTGTTGTCTTGGACCCGATCTCACAAGAGCACCGAAGCGAAGTAGGAACAATAGAGACCTAAGGAAGCGATATAAAGGTATGTCACTCATTCCTTCTTGGTAGTAGATTCATTGACTGCAACTTAGAGAAAGAGTCATGTTCTGTCCTATTTTGTTCTAGATCCAGGTGGATCTAGGGAGATGTGTTAGTGTCCGCATATACCGATTTATCCTGTAACAAAATTGGTGACTCCACTGGGGATACAACTTATTTTTGTTGTCTTTTGTTGGCCACTTTATCTTGAACTTAATAGATCTACCAATATAATAACCAAAAATACTGAATACATAATAGATCCACAAAGTAAGATAGAAGAAACCACATTCTATTATTATCAAACCCTTGGGGTAGGGCAACACCATACAATGGATCCTATTATGGAAGGAATCGTCTCCTGTTCACTTGCCTCTTCGAGGGGGCATCCTCCTATTGAGTGACCGCTCCAAATACAATATTTCTCTTCATATCTCATTACATTGTTTGAACCCCTTTATATAGTTCTACCATCACCTAAGAACATTCTAGAGGAGGAATCTTTTAGAAGTAGAACCTTCTAAGAAGTCCTCTTACATTTATTATATCTAACTACCATTTTATCACTATGGGCCCTCTAGGCCCCCCCACTACCTCTCTAGCTACCTTACAGTCCATTCCCCTTATGAAAGCGTTGTCCTGAACGCTTGATGTACAACCATATACCAGGGTCCCATGAATAATTGTGGACCATAATGCTGAAGAAGACTGAAAAACCAAGGTCCCATGTAGAAAGGAAATCCACCATATTGAAGTAGTCCAACCACCATTGTAAGCTCGGGTCCCATGTCCAAGTGCTCATGTGAACTCCCCGTAGAATATTTTGGAACCCAATAACCAACTCCAAATGATGCTCCAAAGACTGGCACCTATCATGTGGATCCAAATAAGAAGATCCATCCACATAGTGGAAAATGGTCATAGCAGAATCTAGAAGGAATAATACCACTGTAGAATATGTAGAATGAACGCTGGTAACTAGTTCTTGATGTGGGACATTGATTTTCTCTACAGAAGGTGGAGTGGAGTCATCAAATAAAATATGAAAGTGGTTTTCATCCCAGAAATGACCACTATCCATATACCAATCATCACAATCTGCCTCAAAATCATACCAAGCATATATTTCCTGATTATATTCATCCCTGAGGCCCTGCATAAGAAATATCTCCTGCATGTTTTTCAATGAATCTTGAATACTATGAAAACTATCATTGAGGCCATATGTGAGGCTATTTGTGAGGGCATGTGTGAGGCTGTTTGTGAGGCGATGTGCAAATGCATCCATTCTATCATCCAATTGGGCTTTGAATGATTCAACAATTTCTTTCAAGGTTTGAGACGAAATAGCCATCTGATCACCCTATGAAATCTTCGGTCCTCCAGCCGTCACGAAAAAACTCAAAAAATAGACCCAATAAGTTTCGGCAGAAAATCGCGGTTTTTTCTGGAAAAACCTTAAAAAACTGTTGAACTTAAAATGCTCATAACTTCACTTCCCGGACTCCGTTTCGACTGATTTTTTTTTGAAATTGGGTGAAATTGTGAGAAGAACTCAGATCTGTAATTTATTTAGGCAAATTAGACCTCCAAATGCTACAGAAATAAAAACAAACCGCGTCGTCGTCCGCAGAAAAAACCCTGAAAAATTGCAGATTTTAAAACCTCAATATCTTGACCTTCCAGACTCCGTTTCGGACGATTTTTTTTTTTAACTTGGGTGTTTTTCTGAGAGGAACTCAGATATACAACCATTTTCTTCAAATTTTGTACAGAAATATACTGAAAATTACTGAAATTTTTCGGCCCTCTTTTTTCTTCTTCGAAAAAAAATCTGCAAAAATAAAAAATCGTTGCCCACAACTTCGGCCCTGGAAAGTGCTCTGATACCACTTGTTAAGAACCTGAATAGATCTACCAATACAATCTCCACAAATACTGAATACACAATAGATCCACAAAGCAATATAGAAGAAACCACACTTTATTATTACCAAACCCTTGAGGTAGGGCAATACCATACAATAGATCCTATTATGGAAGGGATCCTCTTCTGTTCACTTGCCTCTTCGAGGGGGCATCCTCCTATTGAGATACCATTCCAAGTACAATACTTCTCTTCATATCTCATTGCATTGCTTGAACCCGTTTATATAGTGCTACCATCACCTAAGAACATTCTAGAGGAGGAATCTTCTAGAAGTAGAACCTTCTAAGAAGTCCTATTACATTTATTATATCTAACTACCATAGTGGGCCTTATTTAATAATATAGTGGGCCTAGTATACCTTACATTGAATGAACTCCACTATTATTACTATGGGCCCTCTGGACCCCCCCATTACCTCTCTAGCTACCTTATAGTAGGAGACACTTATAGACTCTTTGGACCTAGAAGTTCACTGAAAAGTTTTGTCCCTTTTCCAAATTTTCATAATTTACAAACCTTCTCTCATTGTACCTCTCTGTAGCCTACAAGAAGATTTCATTTTCACACCCCACTGTTTAGTCCAGTGCGACATCCTCGCACCCTGCTAGTGTCCAAACTGCGAGAATGCCTCATTCTCGCACTGTACTCCACTACTAGGCTGCGAACCCATTTATAAAAGTTTTGGATCAGGTCTTCTTGTCTTTTTTGATGCCCAGATTTGTTTGTTCATCTAGGAAGAACTTATTTTTCTAGTGTTTGACTGTTTCTTGACTTCAAATCTTGCGGCCAATTAGTTTTCGGAGATCGAAAACTCTTCTTAATCATTTTCCCAGCTTTTAATTCTCAACCTTTTACCAATGAGGGTATAATATCGAATTCTGAGATATGAGTGCTTGTTTGGTCAAAAGTCTTTGATCAGTTTAAAATTTTGGATTATTATTTCTTTAGATTGCTTGCCGCTTGGAAAAGTTCTTTGTCAGTATACATTTCAAGAAACTTTTTCTTGTCTATTTTTATTTTTATCTCCATTGAAAAATTTGATTTGGGCGTTTATTGAGTATTGTTTTTTCTTTGGTTGCTTACCTTTTCTTAGCTCCATCCCTATTTTTGGCTTCTAATTTTTTTTTTTAAAGTCTTGTTCTTTTAAGAAATCATTCAGAAAATATTGGCATTAAAAGAGAACGAATAGTGAATTTACATTATCCATGATTGTTTGGTACTACATTTGAAAAGAGAATTTGTACATCGTAGTTTGCATTGTTCCAGAAAAACTCCTTTCTCCCTGCTGTAGATAGAATTCATTGAATGAAAGTTTGTATCATTCATTTCTATTTACACAAAGTTGGGTCTAAGTCTTACAGAACACTGGTTTCATCTCCACCTCGCTCTTGAGTAACAACAACCTTTAATAATATTGCGCAATTTTTAAAATTCAACTAGTCACTTTTTCTAAGGCTCTTTTGTACCAACATTAGCTAGGCTAGAGATTTGGAATAGGCAGTGAGACACACTCTCCAAAGCACAAAACACACAATAGTATCTTGTGATAAGGAGTTTCAAATTCCATTTGCAACATTTTGTCCTGGGATTCGAGCCATTCTCACACAAGGGTCAAACCTGAGGTTGCATTGAGATTGACAAAGTTACTCACCCTGCTTTTTTGATCTCAGTGTAGATATTGCACGTATTATAGGGGTCACTTGAAGGTATACCCACAATGATGAGTGGAAGCCTCTCAAGTTAATTTCGGGCTAGATACCCTGCCTTTGCATGTGGATCAGAATGTCGACTGTTTCCCCATGCATCATTGTTGTTTGTGGTAACCTTAGTAGCCTATCTTCTTAGAGCCTTACACAAGGTGACTGTAGAGGGGTAAGTCTTCACGGTACCTGGAATCGACGTTGGCCAGACTCACTCAGGCTCCTTGTAGGGTATACCCATGATTATGTTTGGGAGATTTCACCAGGGTGTAAGTCTGTTAAGCAGGTTGTCAACGTAACTTTTCCACCCTAGCCCAGCCCCTTATTGTCTCATCATCACAACGTTGTATTTCATCACCAACTAATGACTTCGGAATTGGAAGGTCTTGTTTGCTTCGTTTTGATTCCTATATTTTACTAGTGCATGTTTTTTTTTTACCTATGTTGGCCATTTAATTTCTTTCGTAAGATTTTAACTCGATCATAATTGACCCTCCACGCCATTCACGTAGAATGCAAGGCCTACCCCCAGAATATTTGGAAGGTTCTCAACCCTTTCCTACCAACTCATCGGAGGGCTCTCCTCAACAAAGTGAAGTCCAAGATGTTGCCACTCCACAAGTGGAAAGAACTAACTCGTTAGAACGGTTCCAAATTACCTATTCTCGAGAGGACTTCTGACTTCCTCTCGACTCTATGAGACGTATTGTTCGATTGAATTTTTCCAGATAAATAGTTGCTGAGTCTTTTGGATTACGAACCAGACCTTTCACAAGACCTGAGGGTCAAGATCCTTTTTGGACTACTAGCATTTTTAGACGGGATCTCTTTGGATCAGGAGCAGGGACTGATATCACTGTCCCACTTGAGCTTCCCGAAACATTTGATCCAGACGCAATACCTTTTACTACTTCCAATTATTTTCCTAGTTCAGACGCTCTGCCAACCGACCACATCTTGACTATCCCTCTATAAATGGTCCATTACACAATGGTCACAGATACTATGATTCCTCACACTAAGATTATGGTGGCTAGCCAAGTTCCCATTAGCATGCTGCTTTTTCCTAGATTCACCCCAACACTTCCCCCCATATATCATGCGTTGAATGCTTCTTTTCTCGCTCCTACACAAATCCCATATGGGACTCCTGGCATTTTCACTCCTTCTAGGCACCATCTCATTCCTGGTTTCATTCTGACACTTCCTCGACCCCCTTTCAGAGGACCTCTTCCATCCCCTATCGAGGGCACCAACCCTAGTGGCACCATCCCATCTTTTACACCTAATTATTAGATTCCTGTCGGTGGACAATTTCACCAAGGCCAAACCTAATCCCCTTTTGCAGGAAAAATCCCAATTGGGACACAATCCCTGATTGGAGGGAAACCCCCACCTACCCCACCCTATGGAAAAAAAATACCTCCATCGTTGGCCTAGTATTGGAACTATCTTATCCAAAATAATCCTCACTCAATTGGGGGGAAACAACCTCAAGCTAGCTCCTTCATACCCCCTAGTACATTCCAACCATATCCAGGTACATCCAATCCTATTTGGGGCTTGAATGCTCAATCCCATGCTCCTGTTCAAGGGAACAACCCCAACCAATACAACCCTATAAATTACATGCCTCCACACCAATAGCTGAATCTGACCGGATCTTCGCATTATATGCAAACTGCTTATGGTCCTACTAGTATACCTATGGGGCTCCCTCCCCAAAGTCACCAGTACCCACACGTGAATACACAGTTACCCATGTTAGCCACCCTGGACCTCCCTGATCTATCGAGAATTTTAAATGATCCGATCCCTCGCTCTCCTCAATGGCCCGTGATATCAGCCAAACTACCATCCAACATTCCTAAATTCGATGGCAAACCAGGAGAGGACTCGAACAATCATGTAATGAATTTTCACCTTTGGTGTTCATCCAACTCTTTGATGGATGACTCTATTCATTTACACCTTTTTCAGTGAACTCTCACAGGTTCCACCACGAAGTGGTATATAGAATTACCATGAGGCTTCTTCACTGACTTCAACACCATCACTATGGATTTCCTCATCCACTACCAGTTGTTGATCCCTTACGAAATGAGAACCAAAATTTTGAGTTCTTTCAAACAAACCAAAGCCACTCATATCTCTGATCACATTCATGAGTGGTGACGGAGACGATGTCTCATCAAACTCAAACTTCTCGATCAGTTTCTAGCTGAGTGGTTCACAAAATCATTCGTGAATGACATCGCTCGTGATGTCACCATGGGTGGAGTTGTCACATAATAACAAACAATTATTTGTTCTCAATACCTTGACCTTGTTTACTCACAAACGAGTACTCTTTACGACTTACTCCCTAACGCACCTCGTCCTTCTACTTCTGCTACTTCAAATACTCCTGCTACTTCTCATGCAAATGACGGTGTGATTGACACTTTCTATGCCCAACCCCATTCTATACAATCCTTTAGCAACAACCCCAAATCTGTTGCTTCTAATGTTCAAAATGCTGCATTTCCTACCCCTCCCACTAGCAAGACTTCTGAGGTGAACTCTATTCAATCTACCCCCATTGGAAAAAAATAAATCCAAAAAAGGGAAGGGTAAGAACAATGAGGATAAAAATAATCTGCAATTTGAGAAGACCAAAACACAACTTGTTGATGATAAGGATAAGCGCAAACCCTGATATCCTTGTCTTATCTTTGGTGATGATCACTACACTAAGGATTTTCCAAGATGAGTTGAGGTTACTAAGTTCCTTCAAGGGACCCCAAAACCGCCTACTTCAGCCATGTTGTGACAACCCTTCCCTTCTCAACAACAGGCTCAATTGGTCATTCATGACCAACCTTCCACCTCCACTACATCCTATGTATTAATGTGTACAGGTGATTCAAAGAAGAATGACATCAAACTTACCACTCGAGCCAATGGTTATTCTTCCTCCAAAGAGAAGGTTGATTAAATACCTCCTTCATTGGTGAAACCATCTCCCACGAATCAAGTTACCAACAGTCCTCTTTATCTTGAATGATTGAGCCTAGATATAGTTCTTCACCCTCCCTCAAAGGGTGTTGTCCGAAAATCTTCTTTCAATCCTCATGTACGTGCTGCCCAAAACTACAGTATTGTTGAAGGTCTGGCCCAAGCAATGTCTGTGATGTCAACCCTCGAAGTCCTTCAAATTTGTCCTATACAACGGAAGGCACTGTTGAAATCTATTGGTGGAATCGACCCTACCGATACAAATTTAATAATTTTTGACTTGGAAGATCACATTCCAAGGTTACCCCCTCAACTTGCATTCCAAATACAATTTATTGTCTCCGACAAGAACATTTGTAGAACAGTTATTGATGAGGGTGCCTCAACGTGTGTCATGTCTATTACCTGGTGGAAAGCCATCGACTCTCCTCCTTTAACTGAATCCCACAACACACTCAAAGCCTTCAATGGCTCTAGTTTAAAGCCTTACAGTGTCCTCCCTTCGTTGCCTATTACGTTATAAGGCAAAATGGTCAACGTTGAAGTGGAGGTCTTTGACGCTCATCTCTATTACAACCTTCTACTTGGTCATAGCTAGATCGATTCCATGAGTGTAGTTGTGTCCACTCTTTTCCATGTCATACGTTTCCCACATCAAGGAAAAGTAATTATGGTGGACCAATTGGCCTTATTTCACTCCGATGCACGTACTGGCAACATACGTTTCATTGCAAAAACACCCCCTAGATATGAGAATGTCGGTGTTAGTCTCCTTAAAGATTCCTCTTTGGTGGGTAATTTTCCCATTCCACCACCCGATGTTCCACATCCGTTTGTCACCTAGATCAATATGATTTCCACCTCTATTCAAGAAACCCCTACATCTTACGACTCATGGATAGTACCTAACCCCGGTGATCATCTTTATTATGGTGACCAAATGCCTTTGAGTCCAGTCGAATCCTCTTATCAAGCCATTCAATTGGCAACCCCTTCTATCCCCTCTCTTGGTGATTTATCTCCAGATCCATTCTACATCATTTTTCCTATGGAAGAGATGATTATGTCTGTTATTTCCATGGAAGATACCCCTTGGGGTGATGGACATCATCGTTCCATTCTCTTCCTGGAACAACACATCATTGAGAGTTATCAACGGATCTCGACCCCGTCGACCATTTTCATCATTTATACCATTCCCAAGTCTACACACGATATGTTCTACGAAGGGAACTTAAGTAATATCTCACCCACCATCCCCCTCGACATATCCATCAAACCTGGAGTTGTCGAAAATGTGCATATAGGAGCTTCGTGTTCCCATGATGAAGTTTTCACCTACACGTCTCTTTTCCAAGAATTTCGTGAGGTCTTCGTATGGATCTATGAAGAAATGTCGAGTATTGACCCTGACATTGTTGTACACGAGATTAAGACATACCCGGGGCACTAAACCCGTCCGAAAATGAATTCGTCCGGTCCACCCATGTAAAGCAGTCGCTATCAAGATTGAAGTTGAGAAATGTCTCAAAGCTGGCTTTATTTACCCTGTGGCTCTAACCGACTGGGTTTCCAATCTTGTTCCGGTTAACAAGAAATAAGGTACGATCCGCGTGTGCAATGATTATAGAGACATTAATAAATCTTGCCCAAAAGACAACTTTCCTACCCCCTTTGTTGACCAGATCATTGACGATTGTGCTAGAAGTGAAATCTTCTCTCTGATGGATGGTTTCTCTAGATATAATCAAATCAATATCATACCTGCAGACCAACACAAGACTACTTTTATTTGTCCTTGGGGAACTTTCACCTACTTTTCAATGTGCTATATCTTATGCCTTTCATGATATAAATTGCATTGTGTAGCCATATCTCGATGACTTACCAGCTCATTCCAGGCACCGTGTAGATCATCCAACACACCTCCGCACCATTTTTTTTCACTGTCGGTTTTACCATATACACTTGAATCCCCACAAATGTGTTTTTTTTATGTATAATCTGACCGATTTCTAGGATTTATTGTTTCACGTCAAGGGATCAGGGTAGATCCTTTGAAGGTCGAGGTGATTCTCAATCATCATCCTCCTTCCTCACTTCACCAGCTACAAAGTTTGCAAAGGAAGGAAAAATTTCTACGTCGTTTCATCCCAAACTATGCTGAGTTAACTCTTGGTTTTACTTGACTGCTCAAGAAAGGTTCTGAATTTGTATGGGATACCACTGCCAACAAAGCTTTCAATGCTTTAAAACTGACCTTAACCCATACCCCACTACTTTTCCCACCCGATTACAGTCAAGATTATTTCCTGTATCTCACAGCCTCAGACTCTACCATTACTATGGTTCTAGTCTAGGAGGATGATTCTCATGTCGAACATGTCATTTATTATTTGAGTCGGAGTCTCACAACTACTGAAACCAAGTATTTACATGTTGAAAAACTGACCTTGGTCGTCGTCTAAGATATTCAACATTTTCGACACTATATCCTTTTATGCAAGACTACTGTGATTTCCAACTGCAACCCTATGCAGCACATTCTTACATGCCAATTACTAGGGGGAAAATACTCCAAATGGATCGTAATACTCCAGGATTTTGACTTAGAATCCGAACACGCTAAGTCCAAGAAATCCTTGGTGTTTGCTGAATTGATATGCGACCTTCCCTGTTCTGAGATGAAAAATGTAATAGAGGATTCATTACCCAATGAATCCCTTTTTCTGATTAGTTCTGATGACCTTTGGTAGGGGGATATCATCATATATCTCTAGAGCTAGACTTTCCAGCCCGATTTGTCTAGCACTGACCATGTCGCATGCGCTACGGAGTCCATTAGTATATTATCCTCAGTGATACTCTTTATTGTCATGGGATTCACTCCATTTTTTGACGTTGACTCACATTTGACGAAGCTGAGAAAGCTCTGAATGACTGCCATTCTGGAGCATGTGGTGGTCACATGTCTAGGTATGCTACTACCTAGAATATCTTACGAGCTGGGTATTTTTGGCCTTCTTTTTTCAATGATTGTATTATTGCTGTCCAAAAATGCCACGCTTGCCAAACCTACAACAATAAAATACGATCACACCTTGCTCCTCTACACCCTGTAGTCTCTGTTGGACCTTTTGCAAAATGTGGTATCGATTTCATGAAATGTCACCCTCACTCGGTTGGGGGGCATGGATACATTATTGTAGTAGTAGATTATTTTACGAAATGGGTCAAGGTGATGCCAACATTTGACAATACCAGAAAGACTGCAGTACTATTCATATTTAATCACATCATTGCTTGGTTTGGTGTTCCTGAAGCTATCATTACTGATCACGGTAGCCACTTTAGAAACTTTATGATGTCTGAACTCACTGAAAAGTTGGGTCTTTTTCATAAAAATCAACACCCTATTACCCACATGCCAATGGCTAGGTTGAAGCAATAAACAAAGTCCTAATTACCATTCTTCGATGAATGATAGGGATTCACAAACCTAGTTGGCACACGATGTTGTTTTCGACATTGTGGGCTTACCGGACATCTGTCAAGTCTGCTACCAGGTTTTTACCTTTCCAGTTAGTTTATGGTATAGAAGCCATCTTGCTGATTGAATGTGAGATACCAACTCTAAAGATCACCATTGAACTTCTCCCAAACACTTTTGGTGAAGAATAATGTCTATTGTGTCTTATGCAACTAGAGGAAACCCGTCGTGATGCCACCCTAATTATAGAAACCCAAAAGAAATGCATCAAAGCTCAATATGATAAACATGTCAAAGCACGCATGTTCTCTGAAGGAGATCTAGTTCTCCTTTATGAACAAGATCAGGATTTGTTAGGAGCCGAAAAATTTGAGGCTATGTGGCGAGGTCCTTATATCGTCAGACGGGTGTTGGAAAAAGGAGCCTATGAGTTAGTGGACTATGATGGTATCCCTTTGAGTGAACCCAGAAATGGGGTTTACTTAAATAAGTACTATGCTTGGATAATTTGGGCATGAGTTCTTGTATTTTATTGTATCATACTTTTTGTGTGTTACTTGTTGGACAACCGGGAAGGGGGGGGGGTGAATCAATTGTTACCATGCTTAAACAATTATGCTTATTTTAAACTCTTTACAAAGTACTCAATGACAATCACAATAATGCAGGGAAATAAGTAATAGCACATTCAACATCAGTCACACATATGAGATACACAGAGATAGATATTTCCTGAGGAAACCCATAGAGGGTAAAAACCTCTTCTTCTTTATATGATAAGTAATTTGTACATTCTTTACATTATCATACATATGAGCACCAACCCATAATGAGGCTACAACCTCTGTTTTGCAGGTTTCTACTTGCAGAGAGCACCAACTCTCTAGATTCTCTAGAACCAACTAGAAGGAAGCACCAACTCCCTAGTTTCTCTAGCACCCACTAGAAGGAAGCACCAACTCCCTAAGTGTTCTAGCACCAACTGGATGGAAGCACTAACTTCTAGTCACACAGGCACCAACCTGTATAACATAGAACAACAGTTCTCCCTTGCACCACCTTGGTTTCTCTGGTTGCAACCAGATGGAAGCTACAACTCCCTTTGTTCAAGCACCCACTAGAACCTCTGAGGACAACAATCCTCCCTAGCACCTCCCTACCACCCTGAAATATAAATATTTTCTATTATGACTTATTACAGTGATACAAAGTTCTTCAATGTCTTACCGGTCTCATCACTATTCTGCTACACTACGCTGCTATGTCTACATCAATGTCTTTTGCACAGTCCTTGTGCTTTCTATTCTTTTGTCTTTTATGCTCTCTCGCCATGTCCCTTCAATGCACCATTCCCCTTCCATACATTTCTGCTGCTGTGCTCTGCCTCCTTCTTCACACTTCAATCACTCCCAACAACAACCCCTATTTCTTCTTTGTTCCACATTCTTATAGTCTCTGTGCACCTTGTGCATGCAATCTCCTTCTTGCTCTTGCATCTTGTCAACACTTAATCTCCTCCACATCGGGGTGTTTTCCCCATTTCACTCTTCCACAACTATCCCATCTCCTGTGTGCCCCATTGTTTCTCTCTATTTTGCATCTCCTGCTCATTGTGAGTGCTCTTCCTGAGCTTCTTGATCACCATGGTAACTCTTCAACTTCTCTGGCGGTTTCACACATGCATCCATCATCATTGGGTGTCTTCTCGAGATTCCTCAGCTTTTCTGGTAGTTGAGACTTTTCATCTTCTCTGTCATAGACGAGCTCATCCTCTGGAAGAAACCATCATTTGCTTCTAGTAGTTACACTGTGAAGTGAAAAAGTAACCCTCCGATCTTATTCAAATTCATCTGCACCGTTGAATTGACTTCATTGAATCTTGTGTTCATTTCACCATTTCTCACTTCGACATTTTGGGATTTCGCATATCGCGAGTTCGAGAGGTTAGGAAACCTAGTTCCTTTGACTTTCCAATCAGCGAAATGACAATCTATCGTCACATGTCCTATGGACCCAACGGTCTAGATCTTGTCATGAATTCGACACTTCACGAACCTTCCTTGTGCCTGATTCAGGATTTCAACATTTCACACTTCGCTGCTTTGGGACTCTTATGATGAAGAGTCTCATCACTTGACTCTTCCAACTCCTGATATCTGAAGCTCTGAGATGGATTTAGATCAACGATCCACACTTGATATGATTTGACGACCCATATCTCTTCGGGAATTCGCATATCATGATTTTGATAGTCTGGTTTTGAGTGTTCTTGACAACTCCACCTCCCGGTCTGTGAAAATCCAAAATGGAGTCAGCTCAACTTTTTTTATTTTCACACGTTGAACTTCAGGATTCCTATTGTGAGAGTCCTTGACATCTCCAACTATCGGTATCTGAACCTTCGGTATGGAGTCTTTGACATTTCACGATTTTGGGTTTCACAACTTCAGGACTCCTATAGTAAGAGTTCTTGACATCCCCAACTCCTAGTATCCAAAATCCTGGTAGCTGAAACTCCGAAATGGAGTCGGATCAATGCTTCGATCTTGCCTTTTGATCGATGCTATTCTTCCTTGCCTACCTATCTATTGATCTTCCTTGTTTTCCTGTTTGTCATCGTTGCTGCTGTTCTTGTCATCAATGAAAGCACGCTCTTCTTGTAAACATGCCAACTTTACTTTAGTGTGCTTTTTTGTTATTTGGTTTATGCCCTCAATCGCTTACCTTGCGTTGAACTTGGTTTCCAGATGTCAGAGTCTTCACTACCCCACATTGGCTTTGGTGATCGTGCTAGTCGTAGTACTAAGAACTTATCTTCTGTTGCATGGGAAATTTACGCACCTACAAATGAACTCATCAGTCTATGAGGTGTTTTCCTTGGTTGTGTGACCAATAATATCGCAGAATATAGCGCCATCATCAAATTGTTGATTGATGCTATTTCTCTTGGTATCTGCCACTTGGTTATACGACTCGAATCGTAGCTAGTGGTACTACAGTTAAGTAATGTCGATGCTATTCAAAGTCCTACTTTATTATGGGTATATTTACGAATTTCCCTCTTGGAACACTATTTTGATTATGTCGAATACCAACACATTCCTAGATGTCTAAATACATTGACTGATGCTTTAGCTAATTATGTGTTAGACAAACATTTGAGACATTTATGAACCAATCACACATCACATGTATTATACAACAAAAAATAAGTCAGTAGAAGCCATATATATGTATATAGCGATCAAAAGTTTTTACAAAAAGTTTATGTCCAAAGATCAAAATCTCAAAATATGAATTCCATAGCTTCCACAAAATAACATCACAGATGACACTCACGATAACATACAACTTCTCGGGATACCCTATGGAGCAGTCAACTGAGAGACTTAGACACACCCATAGTATGGCACTGATAACATATCAGGATCTCTCTAATAATGATGTCCGAGACATCTACAGTCAGTCCCTCTAATTTCTGTTCAATCGCCTCGTAGTCCTCAGCATGCCATCTTGCCACTGGAGCCACTTCTCCTCTCCTCTGAGTGGGAGATGTCCCTGGCGGTCGATACGACCCCACATTTATGTTGTCAAAATTTTTTTTTGATTAGTCCTTGGATCGAAAATATAAAAACATTTTATATAATAAAATTTGCAAAAACATTTTAAAAGAACAAAATGTGTACTTCTTACCTAAGTCACCCCACTGAGCATCCTCGAGCAAAACCAAATCTGGATCTCCTCAGAAATCCAAACCGGAATATGTTTAGTCATCGATCATTAACATCTGGGGCCTCAAACAGTCAAAAAATGAATCATTATATTTGATTATAGGCCCTGCTACGTGCCGAGGCATGAGGTTACACCACCTCAGCATCCTCAGATCCTGTGGAGTCAGTAAACCCCAATATGTCTGTAGACGTAGCAATGGGACCCTCTCAAGGAAGAAAGACACCAAAATTGACTCATAATCAGATGGCTTTAGGTCGCCCCTTCTACACTTGGTCAGTTTCCTTTTCATGCTGCGGAGAAACACATTCGACCAATTAAAAACCCGAGGCTCTGTGCACTCTATTGTGTATTGGAAATAGCTCTGGAGAGCCATGTGCGAGGCCGCGCTCCCAACCATGCATGCAATGGTAAACAAGATAGTCCATAGGGTCAAATATTTGACCCCCCAAATGGAAAACATACCCTTGATTCTCAATGCCTCAGGAACACAATGTTGGTGAACATACTCGCTCATAGGAAGTCCACCACCCCTACCTCCAGTAAAAGTCACATGGGATCCGCATCGTGAAAACATCGTCAAAAAATAGATATCCTCAATATCTAGAGAAGGCGTGTGGACCCCTAAATGAAATACTTGTTGGTCCACATCCCAGATGTGGACCAGGTACTCTAAGAACCTGAGTTGGGCTCTCATGCCTGAGATCCTAAAATTTTTTAACACCCCACATTCTCAGAGAGCAACAACTGTACATGGATCATTTTCGATAATGGCATCATCCTCCTCATGTTCCCTTTCCCTCCATTCCAACATCTTGATGATCAATACCTTCAATGGAGTCATGAGAAGGAAGTCAACAACTCATTTAAACCTCTTGAACAACTTTTTATTGAGCAAAACCTCACACAAAAATCTATTTTTCATCCCTCGTAGGTGAAGCTTTTGCACAATGCGAGATTCTCACAGGTGCAATGAATCCCACCTATGAAAATCTTAGATTCTCGCAGGTCCCGAATGGCCCACTTGTGAGAATGCTTGAGTGCACCTACCGACCCTAAAATGGACTCAAAACTCTAAAATTTCCAATAAAAATCAAAAGTAAACCATGGAAAAGTTGAAAAATCAAGAGATTACCTTGTTGGCTGAAACTATTTTCTAAGTGATCACTTGTAGCTCCCATGATCGATTGATGAAATTTGAGAAAAAAAGGGAGGTGTGTTGGACAGGTTTTTGGCAAAGTAACAATAAAATGGTAAAAAGTCCTTTTTACCCATATTAATTCACCTTTTTACTATTTTTCTTTGATTTTTATATTATTTTTATTACTTTTGTCTAAAGACCTAATACCCTAATGGTTTTGTGAGTATGGTTTTTTGCAAATAGCTGACCTAGAAGTCCAAACGATGATATATAGTCATTTTTTCTCTTTTTTATATTCGTCACTTGAACGAGTACCTTTTTAGGGTTTTGTAAGGAAAACCTTGAGCTCAGTCTTTGTTCGTTCTCGAGCTTGAAAATACATGAGAACGCAATTGATTATACTTTTGTTGTCTTTTCGTACTCATTATGGTAACACAAAAATGACAAAAACAAGGGAATATCCTTTAAGCTCTTTTCACACTCCATAAAACAAAAAGATTGCCGAGAGATCTTGTTCTTTTCACGCTCATAAAAGTATTTGAAGAAAACGTTCGATGGGTGATAGTTTATCACTTTTTCAGTCTCATCGAACTAATTTACGAAAAAGGAATTGGGAGAGTTTCTCTTTAAGTGTTTTTCAAACTCTCAAAAAATGAAAAATGCCTGAGTTTTCTATCTTTGGACTCGTTAAACAAACATCGAAAATTCCTTATGGGAACAAACCACTCCTTTTTAGGGTTCGCTAAACATTCTCCGAGGGAATCATCCGAAGGATGAGCTTACATAAACACGAATATGTTATCCTCCTCAAGATTGTGTAAAAATAAAGAGTCACTCGCCAGAAATGGTGAGGGAAATTTTGGGAAAGGGATATGTTTCGGTATTTGTATTAGTGGCAGTAAGTGTCACTCTTGAACATGAAACTCCCTGTTCGTCATTTGAATCCGATTTGGGAAATCCATTTGTCTCTCATCTGACTTACTACAAGGTCATATCTTGGGTCGTATTTGAGTCAATGCTTCCAAGACCATTGTCGTGTCATTCATATGTTCAAGAGCAGTCCAATCAAGCCCTCCATTGAGTCGACCATCTGCAGTTGTCCATTCTTACCATGTCGGCCTTCCCTGTGTCTGTTTCAAATCATATTTGTACTTTGACTTGCCCTCAAAACCTGTTACTTATTTCATGTCATTGATGGGGGATACATCAAGGCCCTCCTGTGAGGAGTCTTTTTCTGTCGACTCCAACTCATTATCTAGGAATAAGACTTATAAATCATTTAGTACCGTAGAACTTGCATGCCTTAATGGTAGGTCTCTTTGCTTTCGACAATGGATTCACATCATTGGTCCCTAATCCAGAGATTCTGCCGAATGCTTGACTTCAACTCATTTATTCACATTTGTTTGGATTGTACTTAGGTACCTTGGGAGTCATTGAATTCAATGGTGATTTCCCTCACACTTGTTAACGACTTTCATCAATGACCGGTAGTTGAGTGGTTTCTATCATGTTCGACTTCGACACATGTAATCACATGGTTAGATTCGTACTTTTTAGACAATGGGATTGAAGACCCTGGGTCTTATCTTTTGGCCCAGGATACACTGGAGTATTTATGATTTGTATTGACACATGGCTCCACTTTTTATGTCACATAGCTATGTCCTAATCTGCGTCTTCTAAACACATAGATCCACAGTGTATTCCTGGTGGCTATGTGGTATTTTTGTGACATGGATCCACAGTGTATGATTGGTGGCCATGGCCTACATTTATGATTTCATTCATTTGTGGTCTGAGCATGGGAATTCCTACCTCAAAACTAGTAATATATTCTATAGATGCTTGATTGTTTGCAGGTTTCTGATTAGGTGTGATCTTTGTTTCTGAAACACACAAGCATTTTACAAAGTATTTTGTCTATCACAAGTTCCAGCCTCATACTTTGGGGAGAATTTTGTTACACATTATTTTAGTCACTCTGGTGATGTCTCTACAGTTATGTGTTCAGGCTCTCATAAGGAATTTTTGCCTGAGAAAAGTGACTGATGTCTTCTTCCACAAAACATATTTTTAAGATGAGTTTGTAGGTTGACTATGTTGTAGGGTGTGAGAATCTTGATTCTTGTAGGCAACCCTATACCTAGCCTGCGAGGTGTTCACAATCTTCTCTATAGGTAGGGTGTGAACCTATTTTGAATCTTAAAAGGAAAGTTACAAAGGTTCTAGAAGTGTATCTTCTATAAAATGAGTTGGAATTCGCATGGTTGGCATCCTACTGACTTCTCATATTTAGTGGGATCATCCTCATCCATTTAACCATCTCTCCTTCTCTTATATAATGAAGGGTTTCTCAAGGAAGAGGTTAAGCAAGATTGAATGGAGAATTGATGAAAGAATTGTGTGAAGAACCATGTTTGGATTGAACCTTGAAGACTCTATTTGTCTATCAAGTTGTACTGGATCTTCTTCGTGCAAGTGTAGAACAAGTGTGTGTGTTGGAACCAAGGACCACTGAAAGGAAGCTTGTGACATCAAGGCGATCTGGTTGTATTTTCTACTTTCATTTAATATAATCCAACGACATGTCCCTTTCCCATAAAATCACTCTTATTTTATTGCATAACTCCTTGATCATATGCATAGGTCGACATTAAATATACTTTTCTATCTTCACTTTGGTTGGTTTGTGCTATTTTGGACTTGATCTCACAAGAGCACTGGAGCAAAGTAGGAACAATAGAGACCTAAGGAAGCGATATAAAGGTATGTCACTCATTCCTTCTTGGTAGTAGATTCAATGACTGCAACTTAGAGAAAGAGTCATGTCCTATCCTATTTTGTTCTAGATCCAGGTGGATCTGGGGAGATATGTTAGTGTCCTCATATACCGATTTATCCTGTAACACTTGTTCCCGACCAAGTTCACTGATATGAAGGGAATCAAAGGACCTATGGGAGAAATGAGAATAACTTTTAAACCAGATGAAAATCCAGTCAAGAAAAGACCCTACAGATTTAACCCAAAATATAAGGAAAAAGTGAAGATTGATCTCAACAGAATGCTAGAAGCAGGGATTATTGAACCTGTCGAAGAGTCGGAGTGGATTAGCCCCATGGTAGTGCAAGATAAGAAGAAAAGTGAGATCTGGATTTGTGTAGATATCAAGAAGATGAATGATGCTTGTCTACATGATCCTTTCCCTACACCTTTCATAGACAAAGTGTTGGATAACGTGGGAGGCCAAGAAGTATATTCTTTTATAGATGGGTTTTCAGGATACCATCAGATCCACATCGCCAAGGAGGACCGTCATAAGACTACATTTTCCACAAAGTGGGGATCCTACCAATATACAGTAATGCCATTTGGACTGAAGAATTCCCCAACCATCTTTTCCATGGTGGTGGTTGAAGCGTTCAAAGAATTTTTGCATAAGTTTTTAGAAGCATACTTTGATGACTGGACTATTTTTAGTTTGTTGAAAAATCATATTGAATGTCTAAGGCTAATGCTAGATAAATGCATGTAGTGTCAAATTTCTTTGAATTTGAAGAAGTGCATCTTCTTTTCACCATTTGGAGTATTATTAGGTCATATTGTATGCAAGCAAGGATTGTTGGTGGATCCATCCAAAATTGAAATTATAGTTGATTTACCACCACCTACATCAGTCAAACAAATACGCATTGCGCTAGGACATACTGTCTATTACAGGAAATTTATCAAAGGACATGCTCAAATTAAATCACTGATGGAGAAGTTATTAAATAAATACTGTCAGTTTGGTTGGACAGACGAATGCCAGCAGAGCTTTGACACACTAAAACAAAAGATGCTCACTGCGCCTATTATAGTATTTCCCAACTGGAGCAAGGAATTTCATGTGCATGTTGATGCACCTTCTATTGCATTAGGAGTAGTACTGGCACAACCTGGAGAAGGGGACATTGATCATACATTAGGATTTTCTAGCAGAAAGCTATACACAATTGAAATCAATTACACTACTACAGAGAGAGAGAGGGACTAGCCATGGTGTATGCATTGCAGAAATTCCACCACTACTTGTTGGAAGGACACTTTAAAATGTTTAATGATAACTCCACGTTGAAGTAACTAGTCAATAAGCCAGTGTTGTGGGGGAGAATATGCAGATGGCTTCTCTTGTTTCAAGAATATGATTTTGAGATAATAGTTAAGCCAGGAAGAATGAATAAGGGTCTAGGTCACTTGTCAAGGTTGGAGCATGGCGAAGAACCTACCAGTTTGGAAGATACACTAACGGATGCACAACTGCTCGCCATTAGAAATATTGATGACCACTTCACATACATATTCTTGTTCTTGTCAATAGGAATGGCTCCAAGTGAGTACACGATTCCTCAGAAGAAACATCTAGTGGTGGGCACTGCAGATTTTTCACTGATCCCTGGTCAGCTATATAAAATGGGACCTAATGAGATCCT
Organism: Picea glauca; assembly: GCA_000966675.3. Classification (NCBI taxonomy): domain Eukaryota; kingdom Viridiplantae; phylum Streptophyta; class Pinopsida; order Pinales; family Pinaceae; genus Picea; species Picea glauca. The sequence goes on from JZKD02S1598866.1 coordinate 98,151, forward strand.
AAGAAGATGTGTGAGGGAGGCAGAACGCCTTATGATCCTCGAAGAAGCTCATGAAGGCATTGCAGGAGGACATTACGTAGGAAAATAAACTGCGTAGAAGGTTCTGCGAGCTAGGCTTTGGTGGCCTACGTTACACAAAGATGCTAAAGAATATACCAGAGCATGCGATGTATGGCAGCGAGTTGGAAAACCATCCCAAAGAGATGATATTCCATTAGCACCATAGATGACCCTACAAGAAATTGAAAAATGGGCTATTGACTTCGTGGGACCTATAAATCCACCAGGAAAGCACAGAAGAGAAAGGTATATTATCACTGTGACATAATACCTGACTAGATGGGCTGAAGCAAGAGTAGTCAAGGACTGTAGTGCAGTTACAACTACGAATTTTATATTTGATGACATAATAACCAAGTTTGGATGCCCTAAGGTCCTTATGAGTGATCAAGTTACATACTTCATCAATAAGATAGTTGAATCTCTAACTGAAGAATTTGCAGTCCACCATCATAAAAGTACACCTTACCATCCATAAGAAAACGAAATGGTTGAAGCATTCAACAAGATCTTGGAGAGAGGATCTACAAAGATTTTCAGTGTGAATAGGGATGACTGGGATTTAAGAGTACCAACAGTACTCTGGGCTTATAGAACCACTTGCAAGAAATTAACAATGCAGACCCCTTTCAAGTTGGTTTATGGTCTTGAAGTTGTTGTCCCAATGGAGTACTTGGTACCAAGATTAAGAATTGATGCATTTATAGACATGGATGATACTAGTGCTATTCATGAGAGGATAACATAGTTGGTCTAACTAGAAGAAGATAGATTCATTACAGGCTTCCATTAAAAAATTCAGAAGGAACGAGAAAAGGCCTATCATGACAGACACATCGAGAAGAAGATATTCAGGCAAGGTGATTTAGTACTGGTATATGACAGTAAGTTTATCAAACACCCTAGGAAGTTCAGAACACATTGGCTTGGACCATATGAGATTGCCTATGTTACAAAAGTTGGAGCTGAGTAGCTGAAGACATTGAAAAGAGACTGGAAGGAAGGCTTGGTGAATGGGAGTCAGCTAAAGTTGTACTATGACAACTAGCTGCCTTGCATTGCTTAGTAGAATCAAGAAGATAAGGGTCCAGGTACCAGGTGCAGTTGAAACTGGGTACTATACACATAAAAGACAGTCTGCAAAAGGATGGAAAAGAAGGCATAAAGTAGAAAGAAAGGGATGCACTGCACATTCGAAAGTCGAAGTAAAAAAAGAGGATCAGATCTCAATTGCCTTGGTACAAGTCACATGTGACTTTTGGGGGCCTGTTGGCCCTTATTTATGGAAGGAAGCAAAGAATGAGGAAGAAAAGGTAAAAAGAGGGCTTAATGGGAGACATAGTGACTGTCACTGGGTCAAAGTGAGAAAAAGAACAGAAAAGATGGAGCGAAGTGTGGAAAATCAAGCCATTGGATGAGGGGATCAAGGATGAGAGATAAACAAGGAATATGGACTGAGGATGACTCAGGAAGTGGTAAAATCCAGCATTAGATGCCTTGGAGCACTGCGAGATGAAGAAGGAAAGACAGGCTGGCGAAGCTCAGAAAGAATGGGTCAAGTTGACCTAGGGTTGTAGACACGTAGGGTTTTGGTAATTAGGGTTTTCACACCTAGGTTTTTACCTAAGGCTGTTGATGAGGGATTGTAATGTATAAATAAAGGTCAAGAGGACCTAGGTCGGGTCGGTACTGTGGCTGAGTCTTGTTATTGATTATTGTTCATTGGGAGAATATTGTATTATGGGTGAGAGAAGTGCCAAGAGAGAGAGCCTTCTGGTATTTTAAGATATTCAGCTGGGTGCGAAGATCAAGTCCTGTAGCTTGGTGCACAGAAAGGGAAAGAGAAAGAGAGATGGAGAGAGAGGATCTGCTGGCCAAGAGCACAGATCAGAACTGTAAGCTTTATCGTAATATATCATAAGCACAGTTCTGTGGATGTAGCCCTAGAGAGAGGGTGAACCATGTACATTTGGTGTTGTGTGTGTGATTGATGCTTTGAGCTCTTTTGTTGTTATATTTTTATCTGCATGATTGTATTAGATCAGTTCTATAGCTGTGAAGGATAGATCTAGCTAGTTGAATGGTAGATGCATGTTAGGTTGTTGTTATAATAGGAACCACTTGATATTCCCCTGGTTGTAGACATCTTTGTCCTAAAACCCTCTCATAGCTTCTTCGGGTGAGACTACATATGCTTCGTAGGAGTTGCTGAAAGGGCCAATAGTTAGGTCTTGTTGGTGCACTCTTGGATCTGAACCCTGGGTCTACCCTTGTGCCAACAGACATTAACCAACTAACTCTTTGTTGTGCATTCTGGATAGCCTAACTAGAAATTTAAGGGACCTCCTTTTTCTCACCCTTATGAAAAAAGGAACCCAACAGATTGGCAACCATATTGTGGATTTGAATCAAAATTCTCCCCAATTAGGATGTTATAGTTTTCTTTCTTATTGTTGGTTGTGGAGCCTGATTATCTTCCTGATTCAGAGGTCTTTGTTTTCAACCGTGTTTATACCACATGAAGAATTTATACCCCGGAAGAATGTAAAATCCTCTACGTGGGGGAGTGTAGAGGGGGGTTACCCCCTCTGCGGGGTCTGGGGCAAGCGGGTCCCAGATGGAAAAATTTCCTTCTAAATGTATATCATAATTTCATAGTAAATATGAAACGTTCATTATAAGGTCGCAGATTTGACGGTAGAAGTTATGTTAGGGTTTTTTTCCCTAGAAGGATACCCTCTTTTATAAGGGAAATGTATTGTGACTATGTATTATGAGATAGGAGACTATAAGAGAAAGAAGAGGAAGTTACGATAGGTTTGTTGTAGGTTGTATCCCTTCATTTGCTAGATAATAATAAAGGAAGGACCTAGCAATTTATCTGGTGGACGTAGCCCACACTGGGTGAACCACGTATATCTATGTCTCTATTGTATTGTGTATCTTCTGTGTTTTATTTCCACATTAGTTTTATTTTATTTCTCCACGATCTTGTTTTTCTAACAAACAATATCAGAGAGAAAGGTAACTCACAGGAAAAGAGGGTTCCTAGTTCGAGTGGGAGCAATGACGAAAGATCGAAATTTTAGGGTCGAGAAATTTAATGGCCAAAACTACCAGTTATGGAAGATGCAGAGGGTAGAATATTTATATCAGAATGATTGACTCCTACCATTGGGTGGAATATCAAAGAAGCCGACGACCATGAAGGACAAAGAATGGGAGGTTCTTGACAGAAAGGAACTAGGAACAATACAGCTGATCCTGACAACGTGGATGGCTTTCAATATTTAGAAAGAAAAGACAATGAAGGAGTTTATGGATGCATTGGCTAAACTATATGAAAAACCCCCAGTGTCCAATACGGTATTTCTAACGAAGAGATTATTTAATATGAAGATGTTAGAAGGTGGTTTTTTTGGAGATCATTTAAATGAATTTAATATGGTTACTAACAAACTAATTTTTGTAAAAATGGACTTTGATGAGGAGGTCATGGCTCTTCTAATCTTGTGATCATTGCCAGAAAGATGGAATGACTTGGTCATGGATGTAAGTAAATATGTCTCTGGTTCAAACACTTTAAAATTTGATGATGTTGTTGATGCTATCCTTAGTGAGGAAATGCGATGGAAAATTACAGGTGAGACATCAAGTAATGCATTAAACAAGGATAACAGGGGAAGACAAAATGATAGAGGAAAGGGCTCAGGGAACTATGAGAATTCTAGGAAGGGAAGATTCAATTCCATATTTGGAAATATAGAGTGCTGGAATTGTGGGAAGAAAGGACATCTGAAGAAAGACTGTAGAGATCCAAAAAAGCAAAGAGATGGACAGCAGGAGAAAAATCAAGAAGCAAATGTAAGAAGTGATGTGTTACAAGATGCTTTGATTCTTTCTGTAGATAATATTTCCGAGTATTGGGTAGTAGATTCCTGGGATTCATTTCATGCCACATGTCATACGAAACATTTTATAGATTATGTTCAAGGTGATTTTGGACAAGTTCATTTGGGTGATGATGCACCATGCAAAATTGTTGGAATGGGAAAGGTAAAAATAAATCAATGCAGTGGAAAACAATGGTTGTTGAAAGATGTAAGACATGTTCCATATATAAGGAAAAATCTAATTTCAACAGGGCAGTTGGCAAGTGAAGTTTGTATATCCATATTTACAGATAAGGTGTGGAAGGTCACCAAAGGATCATTGGTGATAGAAAAAGGAGAGAAGGTAGGTACCTTGTATTTATGTACTGGTAATACTGACTCTTCTATCTCTTGAGATTATACAATAATGGATACAACACTTTGGAATCATAGGCTTGGACACATGAGTGAGAAGGGGATGTAGATACTTCACAAAAGAAATTTGTTTCCAGATCTTAAACAAATTGATTTGGATTTCTGTGAGCTTTGTGTTTATGGAAAACATAAGAGGGTCATATTTCTTAGAGTCAGAAAAGAAAAGAAGAATGAAAGGTTAGATCTTGTGCATACATATGTATTGGGACCAACTCAGGTATCATATCTTGGTGGCTCTCATTATTATGTTATTTTTATTGATGACATAACTAGAAAAACTTGGGTTTATTCCTTTCGACAAAAATCTGATGTTTTTGATACTTTTAAGAAATGTAAAGCTTTGGTTGAGAACGAGATGGGAAAAAGGTTGAAATGTCTCAGATCAGAAAAAGGAGGTGAATATTGCAGCAAGGAGTTTGATGATTACTGTTCATACCATGAGATTCATAGAGAGAACACAGTTCCAAGAACACCATAAGAAAATGGTGTTTCAGAAAGGATGAACAGGACAATCATGGAGCATGGAAGGAGTATGAGATTGCATGCTGGTTTTCCCTTACAGTTTTGGGCATATGATGTAGATACCGATGTTTACTTAATAAGCAGAGGACCTTCAATATATTTGGATGGTATAATTCTAGAGGATGCATGGAGAGGTAAAAAGGTAAACTATTCCTTTTTGAAGACTTTCAGTTGTGAATCATTTGTCCATATTGATAAAGAAAATAGAACAAAACTTGAGGAAAAATCCAAGAAGTGTACCTTTATTGGATATGGTGTTAAAAATTTTGTTTATCACTTATTGGATTATGAAAATAAAAAAATCATTAGGAGTAGATATGTCATATTCAATGAGAAGGCCATGTACAAAGATCAGTTGCAGGGAAAGAATTAGGAAAAAGAAAAACAGAATACACAGTGCTTGATGAGGTCATTGAAAAATAAATTCCAAAGGTACCAGAAAATCATAATGTACAACAATAGGATCATCAAGTACCTCAAACTCCTACAAGTGTTGTTAGAATATCTACCAGGTTAAGTATACCCCCTGAATGATACTCTCCTTCATTGTATTATTTCTTGTTGACTGATTCTTTTGAATCAGAATGTTATGAAGAGGCAATGCAGGTAGACACCAAAAATAAGTGGGATCAAGGCATGAAAGAGGAAATGGATTCCTTGGTAAATAACCAGACCTGGGATTTGGTTCAGTTTCCTACAGGAAAAAGAGCATTGCAAAATAAATGGGTTTACAAGTTGAAAGAAGATGATGGAGGAAAAAAGTGATACAAGGCTAGACTTGTTGTAAAGGGGTTTTCACAAAAGAAAGGTATATATTTGGATGAAATATTTTCTTTTGTTGTTAAAATGACTTCAATTAGGGCTATTTAAAGTCTTGTGGGAGTAGAAGATTTTCATCTTGAACAATTAGATGTCAAAACAACTTTTCTCCATGGGGATTTGGAGGAAGAGATTTATATGCAACAACTTTAGGGGCATGAGGTCAAAGGGAAGGAGAATTTAGTATGCAGGTTGAAGAAGATCTTGTATGGCCTAAAGCAAGCTCCAAGGCGATGGTATTTGAATTTTGACAGGTTTATGATAGAACAAGGTTATAATAGATGTCATTATGATCACTGTGTTTATTTTAAAAGGCTAGAAAATGGAAGCTATATTATCTTGATATTATATGTAGATGACATGCTTGTTGTAGGGTATACTATGCAGGATATAAATGTGCTCAAGAAGAAATTAGCTAATTCATTTGCAATGAAGGATTTGGGTGCTGCAAAGAAAATCCTTGGTATGAGAATAACAAGAGACAGGAAAAATCACAAATTGACATTGTCTTAGGGTGAGTACATAGAGAAGCTGTTGGAGAGGTTTAGGATGCAGAATGAAAAACTGGTTAGTACACCTTTGGAGAGCCATCTAAAATTAACTAAGGAAATGTGTCCCAAGACACAAGAGGAGATATAATACATGTCTAGGGTCCCTTATTCATCACCAGTTGGTAGCTTGATGTATGCGATGGTTTTCACAAGACCAAATATTGCACATGTAGTGGGAGTTGTGAGAAGGTATATGCATAATCTAGGTAAAGA
>JZKD02S1598866.1:137576-152283 GCA_000966675.3 Picea glauca
AACGCGATTTCCCGATGTGATTAGTTCAAAATTGAAACTTATTTTAAAACGATAATTAAATTAAAGATGAGTTAATTACGTATTAACATATCGGGAAATCGGGGGTCGGGGTTTTGTGACTTAATATTCAATGAGATTTGTTCTTACCAGATAGCGAACTCCGATATCCCGATAATTTTAAAATTCTTAAGTTTTGTCGTTTAAGTTCATTTGGAAAAGTATTTGGGCATTCGTTGATTAACTTTCAACCATCTTTTCCCGAAATAAACCACAAGTGTATTTCAGACTCATTAAGTATGAAAATTTTGTTTTATAAAGATTTTAAATAGTGCAAAGACTCCAGGATATCAAAAATTTTGTTCTTAATGTAAAAATTTAAGTTCAGTTTCAACAAGTTGCATGAATGTGAACGATTTTTATGAGAACAATCATGTAGTGGAAATAGTGAGTTTATGTGGCTTTGATTGGAGTTTTTTCATGTTGATGAGATAACATAGTGTATGTTGTCGTGGATGCGGGTTACCAATCAAAGAGAGTGGATGATGGTATAGTGGAGTGACAGAGTCTGGGAGTATCTTAGGAGTGAGGTGGGAGCAGATGCATGGATCTGGCAGCATTTGGCCCAGGCTAGTTTGCTATGTTTTTCTTATTGTTCATTGATCTAAACCCAAGAGACACTGCTAGACTTCATAGTGCGGATGTGGCATCCAGATCAATAGTGTTTTTCAGTGCATTGGAGAGATCTGCGTATTACCATAGATATTGATATTTATTTTATTACTAGGCTCTCGCTTCGGGGGGTGGATTTGGTAAACAATTTGCGACTACCAGCTGGGGTGATGGTAGGGGACTGGTTGGACGGTACTTCTCAGGGATGGTCGTGATGAGTGGTTGTTCTATCAGCATCAACTTCATTGAATCTCTCAAGCTACAGGTTTTCTTGTCGATGGTGGTCCTGATCTACAGGTCACTAGGGACACGGTGCATTCTCATTGCACACATGTTTATTATAGAGCAGGCCATGAATGGTTAGATGTTTTCTTGGGTCTGGTTGATTCACACCTACATGGTGGTACAGTTAGACTGGTGCATAGTGACTAGAGGTGGCAAGTTTTTCTTTCGCTTGGTGTTGTGTGCCTTTATGTTTGAGAGGGTGTATTTTCTATGCCCTCAAACTATTTTGAATCCATCGGCAATGCAAGATCTGAGACTGATGAGGTGGGCATATTTGTTTCCACATCAGGAGGGGGTGTCGTGGGGTACTACTTTACCCCTACATTAGAGCGGGTTTAGTGGCATACCCCTTAGGTATTTTATGAGTTCTCATATCATGGGATGGGTTTTTGGTGCCATCCAAGCACGTGTCTTCCACCTGGGGAGGACTAGGATGATAGAGGTGATTGTCTGACACTTCTGTATTTGTGCTTTTTCATTGAATTTATATATGTGTATATTTCTAGTACTGATACACCTTTGTTGGTTTAGTCATGAATATGTGGGACCCAGTGGCCATGAGATAGATGTTGCTAGGTGGTTGGCATATGAGCAGGAATAGCCCCAAAAAATGCAGTAGGAGTAGGACTAGCAAAGGTTCGAGGCGGAGTTGAACCTGAGGCACATGACCGGGATATGGAGGAGTTTAGGAGGTGCCTCGAGGGTGTCTTGGATGAATTTCCTAAGGACTTGTGTCTTTGGATATGATACAATGGTATCCTATAGTTGTGCATTGGTGGGGACCCACATTGGCAGTCACTGATTCGACGAGAAGCAGTTGCAGGGGTGGATATGATGGGGCAGATCCCTATTGTCGATATTCCACCTAGGGGAGCTCCATCAACTAGTGATGATTTATTGTAGTTAGGGTCACCCTAGGTGGTAGGAAGATGGCATATATGTTGGGCATGGTTTTTCACTATTTAGGATTCATTTGATCTCCCCTGTTGTATAGATGTGATGAGAGGGCCTAGCCATGGAGCTAAGACGTGTATGTACTTATTATTATATCAAACACATGAGCGATCTATATATATGAGTATATCTTTTGGGACATGTATGTATGTATTTGATATGTGTTTTTGTTTTATCTGTTGATGGATGAATGTAATATGTATGTTAATGTGATAGATTCTAATATAGTACTTGATTAGCTATGTTATCTGCCATCTGGTTGTGGTTTCTAGAATTATGAGAAAATGTGATTGACTCAAAATTCCATAGAAAAACTTTGACTTACAAGTACTTGCGATATAGGCATGGATCATAGACACGATACACATTGTTGAGATAATGGACTATGAGCTGAGAATATAAGAGAACGTTAAGGTGACGAATATGAAGGTGACTAGCCTCAGAGAGGAGACCAATGACGGTAGCATATTCAACTTGGTTATTGGTGGTGGGGTTGACACATATGTTTCTAGAGTGGAGCAACACATGATCGAGGGTGTAAATGGCCCAAAATATCGAAGCGAGATTATGTGTCAAACAATTGGCTTCGTCTATGTACCCGATGTGATAAGTGAATGGAGAAATAATTTGTTGACACAAGGACATTAGAATTTGGATTAGGCTCACATATTGAGAGATAGATATTAAAAAGGACTAGAAACAACTAGTAAAGCAAGGAAAATCTAAGGTAAAATGGTTATGCATAGGGGTAGAATTTATTCAAGTATAACCCATTGATCGGGTCCTTGAGGGTAGCGCCTTCAGGGTTGACTAAGACATAGGTGCCCTTAGTAAGGAAATGACATATGACATAGGGTCCTCGCCAAATGGATTCAAATTTTCTATGACCGAGGGTATCGTGGACAATATCGTAGGCCAGCACAAGGTCTCCTTCACTAAATGACCGAAGGTTAACTTGGCAGTCAAAGGTGGCTTTGGTCTGTTTTTTCACTACTTCATTTTTTTTTAAGGATACTCATCGATCTTCATCAAGTGATTTGAGGGAGAAAAACCATTTCTCAAGCAGCGATGTCTCAGGAAAGAGCTCAATTGTAGTGGGAAACGTTGGGATTTTGCACTCAATAGGGAGTACAACTTCTATGTTGCAGACTAAGTGGAAGTGCATGAAACCGATGGCCATTTTGGTGGTCGGCCAATATGCCCATAAAGTTGTGAAAAGCATATGATGCCAATTGGTCGTATGTTTTTCAACCATGCGTTGAAGCATAGTTTTGAGAAATTTGTTGACGGTATAAACTTTCCCATTGTATTGTGGTTAATAGGGTGAGGTGAACTCACGGGTGAATCCTAATTTGTTTGACATTTATGTGAAGACTTCATTTTTGAAGTGCTCACCGTGGTCAGAGACTACTTGTAGGGGGACCCCGAAGCGAACGATGACATGGTTGAAGAAAACATGTGTCGATGTGTCAGTCGTATTGTTGAATGTGGGAATAACTTTAGCCCATTTGTTGAAGTAGTCAACGGCGAATACAATGTACTTGTTTCCATTGTTGGACGGAGGGTTGCATGTCATGAAATCAATGCCCCATTTATAGAAGGGTTCAGTTGTGATGATGGGGTGCAAGAGGGTAGGTGGTTCCTGAGCCTTATGTGCATATACCTTACATTTGTCACATTGCTTAACTGGGTCTATACCATCATGAAACTATGTGGGCCAAAAATATCTTGCCTGAATGATATTTTTTTCAGTGAAAACACTAGATAAGTGACCACCACATGATCCAATGTGGAAATCATTCATAACTATCTTGGATTCTTCCAGGGTGACACAGCATCGAAGAAGCATGTAGACAGCTATACGGTAGAGAACATATCCAATGAGGAGGTATTATGAGTCTTGGTGTCGGATACGACAATGATCATCCCAAGATAGATGGGGATCAATTTTTTTATTTTCAAGATAGACCAAAATATCATCATACCATGCGTTTCTTGATGATATCATAAATAAATGTTCATCAAAGAAATTCTCATTGATAGGGAGGTCCAGCATCTCAATTCCATCAGCCATGACAACGCACATAATTGCGGTGGTAAGGTTGGGGTGCAATAATCCTTGGTATGTACCAATCAAATATGGATCCTAAAATAGCCATGGTCCATCGTCTATCATTGGGACAAGGTTGGTGCTCGAGCGGATAAGTGGTAGGATGTTATCAATGGCCCTGATTGGTCAGGTTCATGCTGGGTCAATTGATCAATGGTGACAATTTTCCCATTGTGAGGGAAGCGCATGGTACGAAATATCAAGGAAGATATAGCCTACATGGTGTACATGTAGCTTCATCAGAAGAGGATATTATAATCCAACTGGGAGTCAATGACTTCTATATCGATGACAATTGATTTTTCCTCGAGCTCGACCAGAAAATTTTGATACAAGTCTTTTGGTTGGGACGGGCGACCATCATAATCTTGAAGCATGATGGTGGAGGGGAACAAATCTGGTGAAGCAAGTTCCTTCCATAATTATTTGGACACAATGCAAGTGGATGCTCCTTCTTTTATGATGCAGCGATGGACAATGATATGTCATATTTTGACAGGAATCTGGAATGTGACTAATGATGGGAGTCGAGGGTCTACTATGTCTAAATCAAATGTGATTAGATGGGTATCTATAGGATCTACTGCCCCTAATTTTGAAAGTAATGCCTTTCATTGGGAAGGTCGTTTTTGAAGGACTTCCATAACTAACATGGAAGCAGGTGATTGAGTGAGATCGTCAATAAGATTGTAGATATGGGTGGCCCAAGCATGAGGATTATGCACATTCCTGCACAAAGGTAAGTAAGGCATGTGGGTGATGGCTTCAGTGTTAGGATGAGGGATCATCAATGGTTGTCCAGTTGGTAGCCGGGGAGAATCCGAAGTGGTGGGTAATGGATCAAGGGGGGTACCATATTGACGATTGCGATTTTGTAAGAGGATTTCCTCTCCAGTGCTAAGGAGGATAATGTGGTCAATGGTGTTCCATTGGTGGGGTTGTTCAGGTGGAGGGAACTTCCCTTGGGGGTGTGGGAGTTGGGCCCCTTCTGGTTGAGTATTAATGAATCCTTGATGTGGGATGGGATTGTGTAACATTGTCGGTGGTGGTGGTGGTATATAAGTGGGAGGTCCCTGAGGTGCACCTTGAGGGTTGGGATCCCATTGAGGATTCGTGGCATCCTTCATCCATTTGTAGTCGGAAATTTGGGGGCAATGATGAGTGTAATGGCCATATTCGCCACATAATATGCAAGGGTATTTAGTGTGAACGTTGTTGTTTCTCCCTTGTCATGGTTGGTTGTTATTGTTTCCCCCTTGAGGGTTTTGGTTGGGTTGGAGTTGTTTTCCCCTGGCTTGGTGGTTTTATTGAGGGGGGTTCCCTCCTTGTCCATGGTTCCTATTCTTTCCTTTCTTTCGGTTATTGTTGGTTTGGTGAGGTGGATTGGCCATATTCAATTGTTCAAAATATTTAACTTGTTGAAGAGGGGAAGTTTGGATGAAATTGACCCCCTCCTGGTGTTTTCCATGTGGGGGTACAATAGGTTGGGGTAGACCTTGGAAAGGATAGTATGGGTTACCTTGTGGGGGTCCATATGCATTGTAAGCAGTGGAGGTTGATTCATTATTACTAGGTGGGTATGACATTGTTGGTGAAGGAACAGGTTGTGGGACATGGATTGATTGGCGAAGGGATGTGGGTAGATGAGTACCCGTGGGGGGGAAGAGGATTTGTCATGAATGGTGGAGGGGGATTGGTGGGGAGGGTAATATGGATTTCCCCCATACATTTGAAGGTATGGGTTGGTTCCATATGTGATTATCGGTTGTGCATATGGTTGAGTATGAGCCATGGAGCCAATCCACCCATCAGTCGTGTGCAATATACCAGGTTTGTATTGACCAAATTGAAAAGGACAAGGAGAATCTGGAAGGACAGTGTATAGGTACTCTTATTGGGAGTAGATGAGGTCAAAATGTTGTTCCTTAGTGATGGCTTCATCTTCAGTTTGGGGGAGGGTTGTAGCCACATCTTTGGCAAGGCTAGGAACGAGTGATCAGAGGAACCAATCTATCCTTTGTTGTGGGGTGGTTTCCTCTTTACAAAGGTTAGAATGTCTACACCATTCATGAATATGGTTTGAAATATGAGTAGCGGTGTTTTGTTTTCATTTTGACAAGATTTCAGACCCAATATCATGATGGATGGGAAGTTGAAAAAAAGATAGGAATTCTTTATCTAATGATTCAAACATTGAGTGGGCTCTAAACTTCGCATCCACATACCATATGGTTGTTATACTAGTGAGTTTTCTCTGAAATAACTGTAGATGAATGGAATCTTCCATTATGATATTGGAAGAACACCACAAGTGGAAGGACATGACATGGCTGGCAGGGTACTCTCTAGCTTTTCTTTCAAACTTAAGGATGTGTTAAGGTAGTTTTGTGGGCATATTTGGCCAAGTTCAGTCATGTAATATGGGAGCATTTATCAGTTTAGTTAGATCAAGGATATTGAGTGAAGCCAAAAAGGGCATGATAGGAGTGGGTCTTTCCATGTTATGGGAGGAAGTGGTTCCTTGGGAGCTTGTACTTTGTGAAAAATATTGGGCTCTGCCTCCTTGTGGTGGAGGGTTTGTTTGTGATTTTCTTGGTATATTGGTTCCAAGCAAAGTGGCTCCTAGTAATCTTGAGCCTATTACCATAGAAATAGTTGGTGTATGTGATGGTATTGATGATGTCTCAGTGAAATTAGGAACACTGCCCAAAATTGGGGGTAATTTTCTGAAGTGTCTAGAATGGAGGGGGTAATGTGGTTCCCTTATGATTCTAGCCTAGATTTGGGTGTGTGTGAAAATAGTGTTGAAGAATGATGGGAAAAACTAATTTCAAATTACTTTAAACAATGTATTCATAAAACTTCATGTATTCAAGTGCTGAAAATCATACATCAAAACAATGTGAAAAGTGGTTTGGGATTTTTGTAACTCCTCATGGGGGAATAACAATCAAATAACAAGTGCATGTGTCCTATCTGACATAACTTCCTTCCTCTCAAATAAAATTAGACATCCAAAAAATCTCTCGACAATGGGGTCAAAACTGACTTGAAAAGAAACTAGTGAAGGGACAAACAATCAGTTATAATGAGGGATGAAGGGGGCAATACCAGAAGTACTAATGATATTTTCCAACAAATGTTCAAAATATGACTGAGGTGTGATTGCATCCCACAACCGCCACCTTCGGTAGATAAATCCTAATTTGGGATACTTGTAAGTTTTAAACCTACGAAGTAAAGCAATGCATATAGATTCTTAAGCAAGACAAAAATTAATCAATGGCTCATACATAGAGTACACAGAGATTTTATACTGAAAATCCTCAACCGGGAAAACCTTTCTTATATTCATTATATCAAATTTCACCATTCACCATACAATATATACAATGTTTTTAGGTATTTCGTAGATACCAAAACCCTAATCCCTTAATCCGGGATTAATTTACAAGTACTCTAAAAATAGCAAAAATCGTCCAAAAACAAATTTCGGGGCGTTGCCCCAAACACCGTACGTAACCAAGAGGGGGCATACCTACCCCCCCTGGGACCACCATAGGAAAATGCCTAGTGCACACGAAATAGCACTAGTGAAAGGCATCATCAGACACAGTTGTCATATCTGATGCACCCACACACACACACATGCAAATAATATAACACATACCCAACATTCTCCCACTTGTTGTTTTCTTTGCATCCAGGGGTCCAGGGGATTATATAGTCAACAATCCAGGGCATCAATTCCCATTGTTTCTCTACACTAGGAGAACATTTATGTGCTCACAAACTTTGTCAATGAATCTACAACATTCTTCAAACTGTCAACCTTTTCCAGCAACACCTTCTTTTCCTCAACCATGTCTCTCACAAAGTGATATTGAACATCATTATGCTTTGTCTTTGAATGATAAGCTAGGTTCTTTGCTAGGAATATTGCACTTTGACTATCACAGTCTAATCTCATTGCTTGTTGTACCAACCCAATACCTGAACACAATCTTTGTAACCATACTACTTCCTTGCTTGCATGAGTGGCTGCCATGTATTCATCTTTTGTAGTTGAGAGTGCCACTACAACCTGTATTTTGCTCATCCAACTGATTCCTCCTCCAAATAGGATAAACACATACCCACTTGTAGATCTTCTGCGATCCAGATCTCCAGCCCAATCTGCATCAACAAAGTCATGTATGTCCACCACTTTGTCTAATCTCGGTCTTCCTTAGTAGCATAATCCATAATTGGTGGTGCCATGAAGATACTTGAAGACCCTCTTTATTGTTGTCCAATGCTCCTTCCCTGGTTTTGACATATACCTGCTCAAAAATCCCACTACATTTGCAATCTCCAGTCCAATACAAACCATTGCATACATCAAAATGCTAACTACATTGGCATATGGAACATAGGACATGTCCTCTTCTTCTTCCTGTGTCTTGGGACATTGATCTGTAGATAACTTTACACCTATAGGAATAGGAACCTTGACCGGTTTACTTCCGTGCATATTAAACCTCTACAATATCGTCTCAACATATTTTCTTTGATTCAACCAAAGTTTCTTGTTTGCACGATCTCTTTTAATCTCCATTCCCAGAATGAAGTTAGCAGCACCGAGATCCTTCAAGTCAAATATGGAGGATAGCTGCGATTTCACCTCCTTGATAACATCCATGTTATTTACTACCAACAACATGTCATCAACATACAACACTACATAAATAAAGTCATTACCAACCTGCTTGGAATATACACAGTGATTATCCTTGCTTCTTACAAATCCCAATCCAAGGATGTATGTGTCAAACTTTTGGTACCACATCCTAGGTGATTGCTTTATACCATATAGTGACTTCTTTAGCTTATAGACCAGCTCTTTCTTTCCCTTCACTACAAACCCTTCTGGCTTCTTCATGTAGATTTCTTCTTCCAGATCCCCATGTAGGAATGTTTTCTTCACATCCATCTGTTCCACTTCAAGATCAAAAGCAACAGCAATAGATAAAAGAAATCTAATCGAAGTTAACTTAGCAACAGGAGAAAAAATCTCACCAAAGTCAATTCCCTCTACCTGGGAATAACCTTTTTCTACTAACCAAGCTTTGTATTTCTCCACTTTACCTTGTGCATTAAACTTCTTCTTGAACAACCATTTGCTACCAACTGATTTTCTTCCAGCTGGCAACTCAACTATATCCCATGCCTCATTCTTATCCAAGGCATCCATTTCTTCAAACATGGACTTCTTCCAGAGTTTACTATCCTCTGAATTCACTTCTTGCCTGACAGTTCTGGGATCATCATTAGTAATAGATAAAGAAAAATTGGAACGAAAATCAGGTGGGCTATACCTTTCTAGTTTCCTTCTATCTCTCACTGATCTCCTCAATACTGAGGTATGAGATTCTCCTTCTTCTTCTTCTACTTCCTCTGCTTCCTCTTCTTCAGATGATTCAAATTTTGCATCATTCAAATCAAGCTCTATTTTCTCAGGTTCGTCTTGCATTGGTGGGAATTCCTATTTGGACACATCTTTTACCTCTCCGAAAACAACATCTCGACTGTAAACAATTTTCTTGGTTTCTGGGTTCCAAAGCTTATAACCTTTCACACCATCTTTATAACCAATAAAGATACACTTTTCATCTTTATTATCCAGCTTACTCCTATTTTCCTTTGGAACATGTACATAAGCATCACAACCAAACACTCTAAGATGTTGCAGAGAGAGTTTCTTTCTAGACCATACCTCATGTGGAGTTTTATCATCCAATGTTGATGAAGGTGATCGATTGACCAGGTAATATGTTGTACCCACTGCCTCTGCCCAAAATTCTTGTCCTAACCCAGCACCGTTGAGCATTCTCCTTTCTTTTTCCATCAGTGTCCCGTTCATCCTTTCTGCAACTCCATTCTACTGAGGAGTGTATGGAGTAGTCTTCTGCCTTGCTATGCCACACTTCTTACAGAATTCTTCGAATTCATTTCCACAGAATTCTCCACCATTATCTATTCTCAATACCTTTATTTTCTTCTCTGTCTGATTTTCTACCAGAGCCTTAAACTCTTCAAATTTATCAAATACCTCAAATTTCTTTCTAAGAAAATAAATCCATGTGTTCCTTGAAAAATCATCTATGAATGAAACATAATACACAAATTTACCTAGGGATGGAATAGGAATGGGAAAGCTAGCATGTGCTAGATTTCCCCCACAGTGGAATGATGTTGTTAGAGATGTTCTTGTGCTTTTGCAAGAGGGAAATCCAAAGCTAAACTAGATTTCTCCCATGGTGGAATGATTTTGTTTCAAGATGCATGTGTGCTTGTTTAAGAGGGAAAGCTAGCACATGCTAGATTTTCTTGACGGTGGAATGATGTTGTTCAAGATGAGCTTATGCTTGTGCAAGAGGGAAGACTAGCATGTGCAAGCTTTCCTCCATGCTAAAATAATTGTTTGACAAGCGCTTGTGCTTGTGCAAGAGAGAAAGCTAGTATGTGCTAGCTTTCCCCCATGGTGCAATGATGTTGTTCAAGATGAATTTGTTCTTCTGCAAGATGGAAAGCCAGAACGCGCTAGCTATCCCCCATGATGGAATTTTGTTATTCGAGATGTAATTGTGCTAGGGGGAAAGCTATCACATTCAGTGATGTTGTTTAAGATGATCTTGTTCTTGTGAAAGAGGGAAAACTAGCACGGGCAAGCTTACCCCCATGGTGGGATGATTTTTGAGATGCGTTAGTGCTTGTGCAAGAGGGAAATTTAGCACGCACTAGCTTTCCCCCATAGTCGAATCATGTTGTTCAAGATGTGCTTGTGATTTTGCAAGAGGTAAATCCAACATAAACTAGCTTTCCCCCATGGTGGAATGATGTTGTTTCAAGATGCACTTGTACTTGTTCAAGAGGGAAAGCTAGCACATGCTAGATTTCCTTGACGATGGAATGATGTTGTTCAAGATGAGCTTATGCTTGTGCAAGAGGGAAGACTAACATGTGCAAGCTTTCCTCCATGCTAAAATGATGTTGTTCAAGATGCGCTTCTTCTTATGCAAGAGGGAAAGCTAGCACACGCTAGCTTTCCCCCATGGTGGAATGATGTTGTTTGAGATGTGCTTATGCATTTGCAAGAGGGAAAGGTAACATGCACTAGCTTTCCCCCATGGTAGAATGTTGTTATTCAAGAAGAGATTGGGCTAGGGGGAAAGCTAGCACATGCTAGCTTTCCCCCACATTGAATTCTGTTGTTTGAGATGATTTTGTTCTTGTGCAAGAGGGAAAACTAGCACATGCAAGATTACTCCCATGGTGGGATAATTTTTGAGATGCACTAGTGCCTGTGCAAGAGGGAAATCTAGAAAGCGCTACCTTTCCCCCACGGTGGAATCATGTTGTTCGAGATGTTCTTGTGATTTTGCAAGAGGGAAATCCAACATAAACTAGATTTTCCCCATGGTGGAATGATGTTGTTTCAAGATGCACTTGTGCTTGTTGAAGAGGGAAAGCTAGCACACGGTAGATTTCCTTGATGGTGGAATGATGTTGTTCAAGATGCGCTTATGCTTGTGCAAGAGGAAAGACTAGCATGTGCAAGATTTCCTCCATGATAAATTGATGTTGTTTGAGATGCGCTTCTGCTTGTGTAAGAGGGAAAGCTAGCACACGCTAGATTTCCGCCATGGTGGAATGATGTTGTTCGAGATGCACTTGTGCTTATACAAGATGAAAAGCTAGCACGTGCTATCTTTCCCCCATGTTGGAATGATGTTATTCGAGATGTGATTTCACTAGGGGGGAATCTAGCACATGCTAACTTTCCCCCACATTGAATGATGTTGTTTGAGATGAGCTTGTGCTTCTGCAAAAGGGAAAACTAGCACATGCTAGCTTACCCCCATGGTGTGATGATTTTCAAGATGCACTAGTGCTTGTGCAAGAGGAAAATCTAGCATTTTCGAGATGCACTTGTGCTTCTGCAAGATTGAAAGCTAGCACGTGCCAGCTTTCCCCTATGTTGGAATGATGTTATTCAAGTTGTGATTGTGCTAGGGGGAAAGCTAGCACATGCTAGCTTTTCTGCACATTGAATGTTGTTGTTTGAGATGAGATTCTGCTTGTGCAAGAAGGAAAACTAGCACGCGCTAGCTTACCCACATGGTCGGATGTTTTTTGAGATGCGCTAGTGCTTGTGCAAGAGGGAAAGCTAACATCCACCAGATTTCCCCCACGGTGGAATGATGTTGTCCGAGATGTGTTTGTGCTTTTGCAAGAGGGAAATCCAACATAAACTAGCTTTCCCCCATGGTGGAATGATGTTGTTTCAAGATGCACTTGTGCATATTCAAGAGGCAAAGCTAGCACACGCTATATTTCCTTGACGATGGAATGATGTTGTTCAAGATGAGCTTATGCTTGTCCAAGAGGGAAGACTAGCATGTGAAAGCTTTCCTCCATGCTAAAATGATGTTGTTCAAGATGCGCTTGTGCTTCTGCAAGAGGGAAAGATAGCACACGCTAGCTTATCCCCATGGTGGAATGATGTTGTTCGAGATGTACTTGTGCTTATGAAATATGGAAAGCTAGCATGTGCTAGCTTTCCCCATGTTGGAATGATGTTATTTGAGATGTGATTGTGCTAGGGGAAAGCTATCACATTCTAGCTTTCCCCCGCATTGAATGATGTTGTTTAAGATGAGATTGTTCTTGTTGAAGAGGGAAAACTAGCACGCGCTAGCTTACCCCCATGGTGGAATAATTTTCGAGATGCATTAGTGCTTTTGCAAGAGGGAAAGATAGCATGTGGTAGCTTTCCCCCATGGTGGAATCATGTTGTTCGAGATGTGCTTGTGCTTCTACAAGAGGGAAATCCAACATAAACTAGCTTTCTCCAATGGTGGAATGATGTTGTTTCAAGATGCACATGTGCTTTTTCAAGAGGGAAAACTAGCACACGCTAGATTTCCTTGATGGTGGAATGATGTTGTTCAAGGTGAGCTTATGCTTGTGCAAGAGGGAAGACTAGCATATGCAAGATTTCCTCCATGATAAAATAATGTTGTTCAAGATACACGTTTGCTTGTGCAAGAGGGAAAGCTATCAAGCGTTAGCTTTCCCCCATGGTGGAATGATGTTGTTCGAGATGCACTTGTGCTTCTATAAGATTTAAAGCTAGCACACGCTAGCTTTCCCCCTTGTTGGAATGATGTTATTTGAGATGTGATTATGCTAGGGGGAAATCTAGCACATGCTAGATTTCCCCCACATTGAATGATGAAAATTGAGATGAGCTTGTGCTTGTGCAAGAGTGAAAACTAGCATGCACTATCTTACCCTCATGGTCGGATGATTTTCAATATACGTTAGTGCTTGTGCAAGAGGGAAAGCTAGCATGCGCTAGCTTTCCCCCATGGTGGAATCATGTTGTTCGAGATGTGCTTGTGCTTCTGCAATATGGAAAGCTAGCACGTGCTAGCATTCCCCCATGTTGGAATGATGTTATTTGAGATGTGATTGCGCTAGGGGGGAATCTAGCACATGCTAGATTTCCCGCACATTGAATGACGTTGTTTGAGATGAGCTTGTGCTTCTGCAAAAGGGAAAACTAGCATGCTCTAGCTTACCCCCATGGTGGGATGATTTTTGAGATGTGCTAGTGCTTCTGCAAGAGGAAAAGCTAGCATTTTCGAGATGCACTTGTGCTTCTACAAGATTTGAAGCTAGCACACACTAACTTTCCCCCATGTTGGAATGATGTTATTCAAGATGTGGTTGTTCTAGGGGAAAAGCTATCACATGCTATCTTTCCCGCACATTGAAAAAATAGGAAAAAATAGCATGCACTAGCTTACCCACATGGTCGGATGCTTTTCGATATGTTCTAGTGCTTGTGCAAGAGGGAAAGCTCGCATCCACCAACTCTCCCCCATGGCGGAGTGATGTTGTCCGAGATGTGCTTATGCTTTTGCAAGAGGGAAAGCCAACATAAACTAGCTTTCCCGCTCGGTGGAATGATGTTGTTTCAAGATGCACTTGTGCGTGTTCAAGAGGGAAAGATACCACATGCTAGATTTCCTTGATGGTGGAATGATGTTGTTCAAGATGAGCTTATGCTTCTGCTATTAGAAAAATAGGACCACGAAGCAATAAAATAAAACAAATGCGGAAATAAAACACAGAAGATAAACAATACAAGAGAGACACAGATTTACATGGTTCACCCAGTGTTTGCTACATCCACCAGAGAAATTGCCAAGTCCTTTCTTCATTATTATCCAACAAAATGAAGGGATACAACCTACAACAAAACCCATTGTAACTTCCTCTTCTTTCTCTCACAGTCTTCTCTCTCAGAATACAATACTTGCCAACCTACATAGCTGCAATACATTTCCCTCATAAAAGAGGGTTTCCTTCTGGGGAAAAAACCCTAACATAATCTTTATCGTTAGATCTGCGACCTTATAATGAATGGTCAGATTTACAATGAAATTACAATATACTTTTACAAGGCAATTTTTTCTTCGGGGGCTTCGCCCCTGAACCCCTGCTGGGGGTCTGCTTGCCCCCAGACCCCCCAACCGGGCGGATAGCCCCCCCTCTGCACTCCCCCACGTGGAAGAGTGTACATACTTCTAGGGTGTAAATACTTCATGGGGTATAAACATGGCTGAAAGTAAAAGACCT
>JZKD02S1598866.1:154413-166698 GCA_000966675.3 Picea glauca
TCCTAATGATTTTGTTATTTTCATAATCCCATAAGCGATAACCAAAATCATTAACACAATATCCAATAAAGGTACACTTCTTGGATTTTGCCTCAAGCTTTGTTATATTTTCTTTATCAATATGGACAAATGCTTCACAACCAAAAAATTTCAAAATAGAATAGTTTACCTTTTTTCCTGTCCATTCCTCCTCTGGAATTATACCATCCAAAGAGCTTGAAGGTCCTCTGTTTATTAAGTAAACAACAGTTTCTATAAAACAGGACCGCGGAGCAATAAAATAAAACAAATGTGGAAATAAAACATAGAAGATACACAATACAAGAGAGACACAGATTTATGTGGTTCACCCAGTGTTTGCTACGTCCACCAGAGAAATTGTCAGGTCCTTTCTTTATTATTATCCAACAAAATGAAGGGATACAACCTACAGCAAAACCCGTTGTAACCTCCTCTTCTTTCTCTCACAGTATCCTCTCTCATAATACAATACTCGCCAACCTACCCAGCCTCAATACATTTCCCTCATAAAAGAGGGTTTCCTTCTAGTGCAAAAAACTCTAACATAATCTCTATCGTTAGATCTACGACCTTATAGCCCCCCCCGAACCCCGCAGAGGGGGTACCCCCCTTTTGCACTCCCCTGCATGGAAGAGTGTACATACTTCTGGGGTGTAAATACTTCATGGGGTATAAACATGGCTGAAAATAAAAGACCTCTAAATCAGCAAGATAATCGGGCTCCACAACCAACATGTGCAAGAGGGAAAACTAGCATGTATAATCTTTCCTCGATGCTAAAATGATGTTGTTCAAGATGCACTTGTGCTTGTGCAAGAGGGAAAGATAGCATGTGCTATCTTATCCCCATGGTGGAATGATGTTGTTCGAGATGCACTTGTGCTTATGCAAGATGGAAAGCTAGCACGTGCTATCTTTCCCCACGTTGGAATGATGTTATTCGAGATGTGATTGTGCTGGGGCAAAGCTATCACATGCTAGTTTTCCCCCACATTGAATGATGTTGTTTGAGATGAGCTTGTGCTTGTTGAAGAGGGAAAACTAGAACTCACTAGCTTACCCCTATGGTGGGATGATTTTCGAGATGCGCTAGTGTTTGTGCAAGAGGGAAAGCCAGCATACGCTAGCTTTCCCCCACGATGGAATGATGTTGTCTGAGATGTGTTTGTGATTTTTCAATAGGGAAATCCAACATAAACTAGCTTTCCCCCATGGTGGAATGATGTTGTTTCAAGACGCACTTGTGCCTGTTCAAGAGGGAAAGCTAACACACACTATATTTCCTTGATGGTGGAATGATGTTGTTCAAGATGAGCTTATGCTTGTGCAAGAGGGAAGACCAGCATGTGCAAGATTTCCTCCATTCTAAAATGATGTTGTTAGAGATACGCTTGTGCTTGTGCAAGAGGGAAAGATAGCATGTGCTATCTTATCCCCATGGTGGAATGATGTTGCTCGAGATGCACTTGTGCTTATGCAAGATGGAAAGCTAGCACGCACTACCTTTCCCCATGTTGGAATGATGTTATTCGATATGTGATTGTGCTGGGGGAAAGCTAGTACATGCTAGCTTTACCCCACATTGAATGATGTTGTTTGAGATGAGCTTGTTCTTGTTGAAGAGGGAAAAATAGCACGCGCTATCTTACCCCCATGGTGGGATGATTTTTGAGATGCACTAGTGCTTGTGCAAGAGAAAAATCCAGCATGTGCTAGCTTTCCCCCATGGTGGAATCATGTTGTTCGAGATGTGCTTGTGCTTCTGCAAGAGGGAAATCCAACATAAAATAGATTTCTCCCATGGTGGAATGATGTTGTTTCAAGATGCACTTGTGCTTGTTCATGAGGGAAAGCTAGCACACGCTAGATTTCCTTGACAATGGAATGATGTTGTTCAAGATGAGCTTATGCTTGTGCAAGAGGGAAGACTAACATGTGCAAGCTTTCCTCCATGTTAAAATGATGTTGTTCGAGATGCGCTTCTGCTTGTGCAAGAGGCAAAGCTAGCATGCGCTAGATTTTCCCCATGGTGGAATGATGTTGTTCGAGATGCGCTTCTGCTTGTGCAAGAGGGAAAGGTAGCATGCGCTAGCTTTCCCCCATGGTGGAATGTTGTTATTCGTGATGTGATTGTGCTAGGGGGAAATCTAGCACATGCTAGCTTTCCCCCACATTTAATGATGTTGTTTGAGATGAGCTTGTGCTTCTGCAAAAGGGAAAACTAGCACGTGCTAGCTTACCCCCATGGTGGGATGATTTTCGAGATGCACTAGTGCTTGTGCAAGAGGAAAAGCTAGCATGTTCAAGATGCACTTGTGCTTCTACAAGATTGAAAGCTAGCATGCACTAGCTTTCCCCCATGTTGGAATGATGTTATTCGAGATGTGATTGTGCTAGGGGGAAAGCTAGCACATGCTAGATTTCCTGGACATTGAATGATGTTGTTTGAGATGAGCTTGTGCTTGTGCAAGAGGGAAACCTAGCACGCACTAGCTTACCCACATGGTCGGATGATTTTCAATATAAGCTAGTGCTTGTGCAAGAGGGAAATCTTGCATCCACCAAATTTCCCCCACAGTGGAATGATGTTGTTCGAGATGTGTTTGTGCTTTTGTAAGAGGGAAATCCAACATAAACTAGCTTTCCCCAGCAGTGGAATGATGTTGTTTCAAGATGCACTTGCACCTGTTCAAGAGGGAAAGCTAGCACACACTAGATTTCCTTGACGGTGGAATGATGTTGTTCAAGATGAGATGATGCTTGTGCAAGAGGGAAGACTAGCATGTGTAAGCTTTCCTCCATGCTAAAATGATGTTGTTCGAGATGCCCTTGTGCTTGTGCAAGAGGGAAAGATAGCACGGGCTAGCTTATCCCCATGGTGTAATGATGTTGTTCGAGATGCACTTGTGCTTATGCAATATGGAAAGCTAGCATGTGCTAGATTTCCCCATGTTGGAATGATGTTATTCGAGATGTGATTGTGTTGGGGGGAAGCTAGCACATGCTATCTTTCCCCCACATTCAATGATGTTGTTTGAGATGATCTTGTGCTTGTGGAAGAGGGAAAACTAGCACGCGCTAGCTTACCCCCATGGTGGAATGATTTTTGAGATGTGTTGGTGCTTGTGCAATAGGGAAAGCCAACATGCGCTAGCTTTCCCCCAGGGTGGAATCATGTTGTTAGAGATGTGCTTGTGCTTGTACAAGACGGAAATCCAACATAAACTAGATTTCTCCCATGGTGGAATGATTTTGTTTCAAGATGCACTTGTGCTTGTTCATGAGGGAAAACTAGCACACGCTAGATGTCCTTCATGGTGGAATGATGTTGTTCAAGATGAGCTTATGCTTGTGCAAGAGGGAAGACTAGCATGTGCAAGATTTCCTTCATGATAAAATGATGTTGTTCAAGATGCGCTTGTGGTTGTGCAAGGGGGAAATCTATCAGGCACTAGCTTTCCCCCATGGTGGAATTACGTTGTTCGATATGCAATTGTTCTTCTGTAAGATTGAAAGCTAGCATGCGCTAGCTTTCCCCCATGTTGGAATGATGTTATTCGAGATGTGATTGTGCTAGGGGGAAAGCTAGCACATGTTATATTTCCCCCACATTGAATGGTGTTGTTTGAGATGACCTCATGCTTGTGTAAGAGTGAAAACTAGCATGCGATAGCTTACCCCCATGGTCAGATGATTTTTGAGATACGCTAGTGCTTGTGCAAGAGGGAAAACTAGCATGTGCTAGCTTTCCCCAATGGTGGAATGATGTTGTTTGAGATGTGCTTGTGCTTTTGCAAGAGGGAAATCCAAAGCTAAACTAGATTTCCCCCACGGTGGAATGATTTTGTTTCAAAATGCACTTGTGCTTGTTCAAGAGGGAAAGCTAGCACACGCTAGATTTCCTTGAGGGTGGAATGATGTTGTTCAAGATGAGCTTATGCTTGTGCAAGAGGGAAGACTAGCATGTGCAAACTTTCCTCCATGCTAAAACAATTGTTCGACATGCACTTGTGCTTGTGCAAGAGGGAAAGCTAGCCGCGCTAGCTTTCCCCCATGGTGGAATGATGTTGTTTGAGATGCACTTGTGCTTCTGGAAGATGGAAAGCTAGCACATGCTAGTTGTCCCCCATGTTGGAATGATTTTATTCGAGATGTAATTTTTCTAGGGGGAAAGCTAGCACATTGAATGATGTTGTTTGAGATGAGCTTGCTCTTTTTCAAGAGGGAAAACTAGCATGGGCAAGCTTACCCCCATGGTGGGATGATTTTCGAGATGCGTTAGTGCTTGTGCAAGAGGGAAATCTATCATGCGCTAGCTTTCCCCCATGGTGGAATCATGTTGTTCGAGATGTGCTTGTGAATTTGCAAGAGGGAAATCCAACATAAACTAGCTTTCCCCCATGGTGGAATGATGTTGTTTCAAAATGCACTTGTGCTTGTTCAAGAGGGAAAGCAAGCACACGCTAGATTTCTTTGACGGTGGAATGATGTTGTTCAAGATGAGGTTATGCTTGTGCAAGAGGGAAGACTAACATGTGCAAGATTTCCTCCATGCTAAAATGATGTTGTTCGAGATGCGCTTCTACTTGTGCAAGAGGGAAAGCTAGCACGTGCTAGATTTCCCCCATGGTGGAATGATGTTGTTCGAGAAGCGCTACTACTTGTGCAAAAGGGAAAGTTAACATGCGCTATCTTTCCCCCATGGTGGAATGTTTTTATTCGAGATGTGATTGCGCTAGGGGAAAGCTAGCACATTCTAGCTTGCCCCACATTGAATGATGTTGTTTGAGATGAGCTTGTTCTTATGCAAGAGGGAAAACTAGCACGTACAAGCTTACCCCCATGGTGGGATGATTTTCGAGATGCGCTAGTGCTTGTGCAAGAGGGAAAGCTAGCACGTGCTACCTTTCCCCCATGGTGGAATCGTGTTGTTCGAGATGTGCTTGTGATTTTGCAAGAGGGAAATCCAACATAAACTAGCTTTCCCCCATGGTGGAATGATGTTGTTTCAAGATGCACTTGTGCTTGTTGAAGAGGGAAAGCTAGCACACGCTAGATTTCCTTGACGATGGAATGATGTTGTTCAAGATGAGCTTATGCTTGTGAAAGAGGCAATACTAGCATGTGCAAGATTTCCTCCATGCTAAATTGATGTTGTTCGATATGCGTTTGTGCTTGTGCAAGAGGGAAATCTAGCACGCGCTAGCTTTCCCCTATGGTGGAATGATGTTGTTCGAGATGCACTTGTGCTTCTTCAAGATGGAAAGCTAGCACACGCTAGCTTTCCCCCATGTTGGAATGATGTTATTCGAGATGTGAATGCTCTAGGGGGAAATCTAGCACATGCTAGATTTCCCCCACATTGAATGATGTTGTTTGAGATGAGCTTGTGCTTCTGCAAAAGGGAAAACTAGCACGTGCTAGCTTACCCCCATGGTGGGATGATTTTCAAGATGTGCTAGTGCTTGTGCAAGAGGAAAATATAGCATTTTCGAGATGCGCTATCTTTCCCCCATAGTAGAATGATGTTGTTCAAGATGTGCTTGTGATTTTGTAAGAGGGAAATCCAACATAAACTAAATTTCCCCCACGGTGGAATGATGTTCTTTCAAGATGCACTTGTACTTGTTCAAGAGGGAAAGTTAGTAGACGCTAGATTTCCTTGATAGTGGAATGATGTTGTTCAGGATGAGGTTATGCTTGTGAAAGAGGGAAGACTAGCATGTGCAAGCTTTCGTCCATGCTAAAATAATTGTTCGACATGTGCTTGTGCTTGTGTAAGAGGGAAAGCCAACACGCGCTAGCTTTCCCCCATGGTGGAATGATGTTGTTCGAGATGCACTTGTGATTCTACAAAATGGAAAGCTAGCACACGCTAGCTTTCCCCCATGTTGGAATGATGTTATTCGAGATGTGCTTGTGCTTTTCCAAGAGGGAAATCCAACATAAACTAGTTTTACCCCACGATGGAATGATGTTGTTTCAAGATGCACCTGTGCTTGTTCAAGAGGGAAAGGTAGCACATGCTAGATTTACTTGATGGTCGAATGATGTTGTTCAAGATGAGGTTATTCTTGTGAAAGAGGGAATACTATCATGTGCAAGCTTTCCTCCATACTAAATTGATGTTGTTCGAGATGCACTTGTGCTTGTGCAAGAGGAAAAGCTAGCATGCACTAGCTTTCCCCCATGGTGGAATGATATTGTTTGAGATGCACTTGTGCTTCTGCAAAATGGAAAGCTAACACGTGCTAGCTTTCCCCCATGTTGGAATGATGTTATTCGAGATGTTCTTGCGCTTTTCCAAGAGGGAAATCCAACATAAACTAGCTTTCCCCCACAATGGAATGATGTTGTTTCAAGATGCACTTGTGCTTGTCCAAGAGGGAAAGGTAGCACACACTAGATTTACTTGATGGTGGAATGATGTTGTTCAAGATGAGGTTATTCCTGTGCAATAGGGAAGACTAGCATGTGCAAGCTTTCATCCATGCTAAAATGATGTTGTTCGAGATACACTTGTGCTTGTGCAAGAGGGAAAGCTAGAATGCATTTTCTTTCCCCCATGTTGTTATGATGTTGTTGAAGATGCACTTGTGCTACTGGAAGATGGAAAGCTAGCACGAACAAGCATAAGTGCATCTTGACACAACATCATTCTGCCATGGGGGAAAGCTAGTTTATGTTGGATTTCCCTCTTGCAAAAGCTCAAGCACATCACGAACAACATCATTCCACCGTGGGGGAAAGCTAGTGCATGCTATCTTTTCCTCTTGCACAAGAACTAACGCATCTTGAAAATCATCCCACCATGGGGATAAAATAGCACATGCCTAGCTCATCTCAAACAACATCATTCTATGTGGGGGAAAGCTAGCGTGTTCTATGTGGGGGAAAGCTAGCACGCACTAGCTTTCCCGGTGTTGGAATGATGTTATTTGAGATGTGATTCTACTAGGGGGAAAGCTAGCACATGCTAGCTTTCCCCCACATTCAATGATGTTGTTTGAGATGATCTAGTGCTTGTGCAAGAGGGAAAACTAGCACGCACTATCTTACCCCCATGGTGGGATGATTTTCGAGATGCGCTAGTGCTTGTGCAAGAGGAAAAGCTAGCATGTGTTAGCTTCCCCCCATGGTGGAATGATGTTGTTCAAGATGTGCTTGAGATTTTACAAGAGGGAAATCCAACATAAACTAGCTTTCCCCCATGGTGGAATGATGTTGTGTCAAGATGCACTTGTGCTTGTTCAAGAGGAAAAGTTAGCACATGCTAGATTTCCTTGACGGTGGAATGATGTTGTTCAAGATGAGCTTATGCTTGTGCAAGAGGGAAGACTAGCATGTGCAACTTTATTCCATGCTAAAATGATGTTCTTCTAGATGTGCTTGTGCTTGTGCAAGAGAGAAAGCTAGCACGCGCTATCTATCCCCCATGGTGGAATGATGTTGTTTGAGATGCACTTGTGCTTCTGTAATATGGAAAACTAGCATGCGCTAGCTTTCCCCCATGGTGGAATTATGTTATTCGAGATGTGATTGCGCTAGGGGGAAAGCTAGCACATGCTAGATTTCCCCCACATTGAATGATGTTGTTTGAGATCAGTTTGTGCTTGTGCAACAGGGAAAACTAGCATGCATTAGCTTACCACCATTGTGGGATGATTTTCAAGATGCGCTAGTTCCTTTGTAAGAGGGAAAGCTAGCATGTGCTAGATTTCCCCCATGGTGGAATGATGTTGTTTGAGATGTGCTTCTGCTTTTGCAAGAGGGAAATCCAACATAAACTAGCTTTCCCCCATGGTTGAATGATGTTGTTTCAAGATGCACTTGTGCTTGTTCAAGAGGGAATGCTAGCACACACTAGATTTCCTTGACGGTGGAATGTTGTTGTTCAAGATGAGCTTATGCTTGTGCAAGAGGGAAGACTAGGATAAGCAATCTTTCCTCCATGCTAAAATGATGTTGTTCGAGATGTGTTTGTTTTTGTGCAAGAGGGAAAGCTAGCATGCGCTACCTTTCCTCCATGGTGGAATGATGTTATTCGAGATGCACTTGTGCTTCTGCACAATAAAAAAATATCACACGCTAGCTTTCCCCCATGTTGGAATGATGTTATTCGAGATGTGATTGTGCTAAGGGGAAATCTAGCACATGCTAGCTTTCCCCCACATTGAATGATGTTTAAGATGAGCTTTTGCTTGTGCAAGAGGGAAAATTAGCATGCACTAGCTTACCCCCATGGTGGGATGATTTTTGAGATGCGCTAGTGCTTGTGCAAGAGGGAAAGCTAACATGCGCTAGCTTTCCCCCATGGTGGAATGATGTTGTTCGAGATGTGCTTGTGCTTTAGCAAGAGGGAAATCCAACATAATCTAGCTTTCCCCCATGGTGAAATGATGTTGTTTCAATATGCATTTGTGCTTGTTCAAAGAGGGAAAGCTACCACAGGCTAGATTTCCTTCACGGTGGAATGATGTTGTTCAAGATGAGTTTATGCTTGTGCAAGAGGGAAGACTAGAATTTTTAAGCTTCCCTCCATGCTAAAATGATGTTGTTCGAGATGCTCTTGTGCTTGTGCAAAAGGGAAATCTAGGACGCGCTAGCCTTCCCCCATGGTGGAATGACGTTTTTCGAGATGCACTTGTGATTGCACAATAGGAAAAGCTAGCAAACAATAGTTGCACCCCATGGTGGAATGATCCTAGCTTTACTCTATGGTGGAATTATGTTGTTGGATATGCATTTGTTCTTATGCAAGAGGGAAATATAACACATGCTAGCTTTCCCTCATGGTGGAATAATGTTGTTCGAGAAGCACCTGTGCTTGTGCAAGAGGGAAAGCTAGCATGTGCTACCTTTTCTCGACAGT
Organism: Picea glauca; assembly: GCA_000966675.3. NCBI lineage: Eukaryota > Viridiplantae > Streptophyta > Pinopsida > Pinales > Pinaceae > Picea > Picea glauca. Next base: position 163,307 of record JZKD02S1598866.1, read on the forward strand.
GGAATGTTGTTTGATATGCACCGTTGCTTGTGCAAGAGGAAAAGCTAGCTTTCCCCTATAGTTGAATGATGTTATCCAATATGTGTTTGTACTTGTGTAAGATGAAACGTTAACATGTGTTACCTTTCCCCCTCAGTGGAATGAGGTTGTTCTAGATGCACTTGTGGTTGTGCAAGAGGGAAAGCTAGCACGTCTACCATGGTGGAATGATGTTCAAGGTGCTTTTGTGCCTGTGCAAGATGAAAAGTTAGCACACGCTAGCTTTTCTTTACGGTAGAATGATTTTGTTCAAGATGCACTTGTACTTCGGCGAGAGGGAAAGCTAGCACGTGCTAGCTTTCCCTTAGGGTTGAATAATGTTGTTTGAGATTCATTTATGCTTGTGTAAGAGGGAAGGATAACATGCACAAACTTTCCTCCATGATGGAATGATGTTGTTTGAGATACGTTTGTGCTTGTGCAAGAGGGAAAGTTAGCACACGCTAACATTTTCCTATGCTTGAATGATGTTCGAGATGCAATTGTGCTTGTGCAATATGGAAAGATAGCACGTGCTAGTTTTCCCCTACATAGTAGCTTTCCCCCATGGTGGAATGATGTTGTTTGAGATGCATTTGTGCTTGTGCAAGAGGGAACACTAGCATGCGCTATCTTTCCCCCATAGTGGAATGATATTGTTTGATATGCACCTGTGCTTGTGCAAAAGGGAAAGCTAGTATGTGCTAGTTTTCCCCATGGTGGAATGATGTTGTCCAAGATGTGTTTGTGCAAGATGGAAAGCTAGCATGCGTTAGCTTTCCCCCACACAAAAATAACGTTGTTTTAGATGTGCTAGTTGTTGTGAAAAACATAAAGTTAGCACGTGCTAGCTTTCCCCCATGATGGAATGATGTTTGAGATGTATTTTTGCTTGTTCATGAGGAAAATTTAGCATATGCTAGTTTTTACTTATGATGGAATGATGTTGTTTGATATGCACTTGTGCTTGTGTAATAGGGAAGCTAGCACACACTAGCTTTCCTCAAAGGTGGAATGATGTTCTTTGATATGCACTTCTGCTAGAGGGAATACTAGCATGCACTAGATTTACTCCAAGGTGGAATGATGTTGTTCGATATACACTTGTTCTTGTGCAAGATGGAAAGCTAGCATGCGCTATATTTCCCACACGGTAGAATGATGTTGTCCGAGATGTGCTTGTGCAAGACAAAAAGCTAACACGCATTAGCTTTCTTCCATTGTGGAATGATGTTGTTCTAGATGCTCTTCTGGTTGTGCACAAGGGAAAACTAGCACGTGCTAGCTTTCCCCCATGGTGAAATGATGTTTGAAATGCATATATACTTGTCCAAGAGGGAAAGTTAGCACACAGTAGCTTTTTTTTACAGTGGAATTATGTTGTTTGAGATGTGTTTGTACTTGTGAGAGAGGGAAATTTAGCACACATTAACTTTCCCCTATTCTAGAATGATGTTTGAGATGAATTGTGCTTGTGCAAGAGGGAAATATAGCACGTGCTAGATTTCCCCTACACGCTAGCTTTCCCCCATGATGGAATGATGTTGTTTGAGATGTACTTGTTCTTGTGCAAGAGGGAAAGCTAGCATGTACTAGCTTTCCACCCCGGTGGAATGATATTGTTTGATATGCACTTGTGCTTGTGCAAAATGGAAAGATATTACATGCTATTTTTCCCCCATGATGGAATGATGTTGTCCAATATGTGCTTGTGAAAGATGAAAAATCTAGCATGCATTAGCTTTCCCCCACACTAAAATAATGTTGTTTTAGATACGCTTTTGGTTGTGCAAAACAAAAATGTGGCACGTGCTAGCTTTCCCCCCGGATGGAAAGATGTTCAAGATGTGTTTGTGCTTGTCCAAGAGGGAAAGTTAGCACATGCTAGTTTTTACATACGGTGGAATGATGTTGTTCGAGATGCATGTGTGCTTGTGTAATAGGGAAACTAGCACACACTAGATTTCCCCAAAGGTGGAATGATGTTCTTTGATATGTGCTTGTGCTAGAGGAAAAACTAGCATGCACTAGCTTTACTCTAAGGTGGAATGATGTTGTTTGATATGCACTTGTTCTTGTGCAAGAGGGAAAGATAGCACTTGTTCTTGTTATTCCATGGTGGGATGATGTTGTTTTATATGCTCTTGTTTTTGTGCACAAGGGAAAACTAGCACATGCTAGCTTTCAAAACCCCATGGTGAAATGATGTTCGAGATGCATCTGTGCTTGTCTAAGAGGGAAAGTTAGCAGACACTAGCTTTTCCTTACAGTGGAATTATGTTGTTTGATATGTGTTTGTACTTGTGTGAGAGGAAAAGTTAGCACATGTTAAATTTACCCTAGGCTAGAATGATGTTTGAGATGTGTTTGTGCTTGTGCAAGAGGGAAATATAGCACGTGCTAGCTTTCCCCTACATGTGCACTTTTCCCCATGGTGGAATGATGTTGTTTGAGATGCACTTTTGCTTATGCAAGAGGGAAATCTAGCATGCGCTAGCTTTCCACCCCGATGGAATGATATTGTTTGATATGCACCTGTGCTTGTGCAAAAGGGAAAGCTAGTACGCGCTAGCTTTCCACCAGTGGAATGATGTTGTTCGAAATGTTCTTGTGCTCGTACAAAAGTGAAAGTTAGCACATGCTACCTTTTCACCACCATGGAATGGTGTTGTTTGAGATGTATTTTTATCATCTCTAGAGAGAGAGAAGAAGATCTATGATTATTAAAGAATAATTGTATTTACATATGACATTGTCATAAGATTTACACATGTTCCTTTCTTAGATGGAAATTGAGCAGTAGTTAGTTTTCTTTCACTATATAATGTTGTTGTTGGCAATGCACTTCTGCTATAAGGAAAGCTAGTGGGTGCTAGTTTTCCTCAATGAACAATCAAAATGATGAAATTTATGTTCTAGCAATATCTTTGTTCAAATGATTATCATGATTCTTGTTCATTTTGTTACAAGTACAATGTTGCAAGAAATGATAATATTTATAAATTTATGTTGTCTTCAATAATTTCAAGTTGTGGTAATAGTTTTTTATTTTTATTTTTAGAAATCATGGACTATGAAGCGAGTGAAATTTCAAAGGAATTATCCAAGAAAAAGAAAAATCACGGAAGAAAAAAGAAAAATCACGAAATACACCAACTCAATATTCTTTAAATGGTATGGTAGTTTCAAAATAGGTTTAAACATCGTTACAAATGGTTAGACAATATGCTAGTATATTAATGTTGATTGAAGAATTTTAAGTTATTGTTTTTCTTGTAGTAAGGTTGTGTATGATATGGACTTCCATGTTGTTGTGCATATGTATGAAATGGGATGTTATAGAAAACAATTGTATTTTTTAATTCTTGTTCTTT
>JZKD02S1598878.1:0-22510 GCA_000966675.3 Picea glauca
TCCATGTGTTTTTTTGAAAGTAATATTCCAAATTATTCTTTGTGTATATTGTCATATTGGTATCCTTACTTCTAATCCAACTTCATGATAACACATGCTTACAGTATTTGGTTGACTAGTGCCTTGATTATTTGTAGGGGATATATATATATATATTACAATATATTACACTATTACAATATTACAATGTAATAGTAATGCCATATTACAATGTAATATGGCATTACCATATTACATTGTAATATGGCATACAATATGGTATACCATATTTCATGTAATGTTTTAAAAAAAAACCTAAATGCATCGTCTCAATATCGACACAAGTTCGTCGGAAATATTTTACTATTTTACCACAACTGTTTCTATAGCAACAAAACTTCATCGCAAGTTGCCACGAATATTCGTCGCATATACAACATGTGCGTCGTAAATTTGGTTTTGAGATATTGCACTCGTCGATATTACCATGAATTTTCATCGCAAGTTGCGATGGACTTTCGTCGCATGTTTAGCAGCTGCGTCGTAAGTTATTGGCTTGGCATAACTTGTCGTCCCAATTGCGACGAAGTTTAGTCGTAATTGCCACATTTCTTCGTTGTTATTGCGACAATAGTTCGTCGTAATTGCGACGATGCATAGGGTTAACCGATATTGAAGGTGGTGACATGTGGAGAGCTAATTTCATCGATGTTTCCATGCACACTTGGATCGTGGATATAGCGAAGAAATTATTCCGACAAAAAAAAATCTCGGCTTTCGTGGAAATTGCGACGGATAAGTGTGGCAATATTAACGAAAAAATCATCGCAAATTTTCTCATATGTACTAGTGTGTTTTTCAAGGAAGTTCTGAGATTTCATGGATTTCCCAGGAGTATTGTTTCAGACAGGGATACCAAATTTGTTGGTCATTTATGGAGAACATTGTGGAAGAAGTTGGGAAAAAAACTATCCTTTAGTTATGCATATCACCCTCAAACATATGGACAGACTAAGGTGGTGAACCAAAGTTTAATAGATTTTCTGAGAAGTTTGGTCATTGAACATCATAGTAAATGGGATCAAGTTCTAGCACAAGCAGAGTTTGCATACACTGACTCAGTAAACAAAAGTATCAGAAAGATTCCATTTTAGATAGTGTATGGAATGAATCCAAGGGGAGTGTCAGAGTTAAGAGATTTGGAGCAGAGTGAATTCAGAAGCGCTGGAGCCGAAGACTTCACTGCAGAAATGCAGGAGCTTCATAATCAGCTCAAAGAACAGTTGAAGAGGAGAAACAATGAATATAAACACAGAGATGATAAACATAGGATGAAACTTCAATTTGAATTTGGAGATCAAGTTATAGCACATCTTAGGAAGGAGAGGTTCCCAATAGGAACATATAATAAACTAAAGCTGAAGAAGATAGGACCATGCAAAATCCTAAGGAAATTTGTTGAGAATGCTTATGAGATAGAGGTTCCAGAAGATGTGGGTATATTGCCAATATTCAACATTGTAGACCTGTATCCTTATAGGGAAAATGGAACCAGAGGATCAAAATATTAGAAAGAGATTCGGTGGGAAGAGCAGATGCTTATAGTAGAAAATCCACAGATGGAGAAGATCATAGATTGACGAATTGGTAAGAAGACCAGAAGGAAAACATATTTTGAATATTTGGTAAAATGGAAAGGATGCACAATAGAAGATGCCAGTTGGGTAAGAGAAGAAGATATCCAAAAGCATAGAAAGTCAGTGCAGGAGCTCATAGACGAGATTCCATGAGTTTTTCAGCCATAGGAGTATGATGTAGGAGCATCGAAAACAAAGCGAGTGGAGGACAACTAGGTGCACTAGCGCACATTTTGAAGTGAATTTTTAAATTTTAAAGAAGGCGTATCATGCAAATATTTTGAAAGGATTGTAATTAAAGAACCTCTTTAATGTTTTGGAGCTGGATGATCGCATGAGATCATTGGAGAATGTATTTTCTTTTAATGAAGCTGCGTGCAATATAGATTCGATGTGTTAATCTTATTTGTCTTTCACAAATATTTATTGTAATAAATCCTAAGTAGTTGAAATATTTTATTTCGATAGGATAGCTCTAGAGTAGTTGGAGGGAAAGGCTAGAAGGGCCCCTCTTGTATAAAGATTTGTATTGTTTCCCAGAGGAGGTTGTTGGCATTCTAGCTCTTGATAGTTGTTTCCATTGTAGGTAAGAGTTGCTGAAGCTTATTAGAGTATATGAGCACATGCATATTTTCAGTTGAATGAATATAAGAGAGGAGCATTGTCCCAAATATTTGGTTTTGTTATGTCTATCTAAATGAATGAATGGTAGGATTTTTAACTATTTGAAATTCTCTGTTATTTCTTGTTTTTATGAATGCATTCACATGGTTGAATGTATGAATCTATGAAGATTTAGATAAGTTTTAATTGTATCTCTTCTACGAGCAAGTGAAAGTGTGCATTGTGTCTGCAAGGTGTGCGTTGACAGATCTTGTTTTGACTCATAAGCTAAGAAGAGATAGCGTGAAACTTATGTCTGCAAAGAGTGCATAGTGTCCACAAGGCATTGTGGCAGAGTCCTCTTTGACTCAGAAAGTTTAGTAGAGATAGTTTGAGAGTGTGGGTAGGAGGAACCTCATTCAATTTCATATTGTTCAGATGGAACAATAGAACGTGGAAGGACTGTTGCAAGGAGTGCATAGTCATCCTTCAAGAGTCAAGGTTGAAGGAAGTTTTTCCGCAAGGAGTGTGCGACCGAGTCTTTTGACTCAGAACCTTAGGAAGAGTAGAGAAAACCGTCCACATATAACTTAATTCATGGAGGAGGACCTGTTGCACGACGTGCACAGGTGGAAATTCGACTAAGTGTCGAAAATAAAACTCTAAGGAGGAAAAATTTTGAGAAAGAAAAAAGTTCAGGAGGGAGAGCAGTGAGAAATATTCAAAGGGAAGAGTCCTTTAAGGTTTCCTAAAATTAACAAGAAATATCCGTCCAGGAGGGATTGGGATCATTCTAGACTGTCAGATCTGGGAACGTTGCACGAAGGTTAGCTATGAAGCATTTTGACATTTCAGAGTTCAGAGTGTTTAAAAGTGTCGAAAAGCGGGATTTACAAAGTCGCGAAGTGAATCCTAACCGTTGGTTGCGAGGAGGACATTTGGCAGCGGATTAGAAAATCTAGGAGATAGAGGTCTGGAGAAGTTGCATGTGGAGTAAGAGAAATTTTGCGAAGTCGCAAAATCCAAAGTACAACTAGACCGTCAGATCCAGGGGGACATGCAGCGGAGATCTGCAAATTCAGGGAAAAGTGTTTCATAAGGAGACCAGGAAGGAGGTCGCAATATTTCCAAAGCCCGAATTTATGAATAGATGGCCCACAATCATAACCTATGGTCACATAAGAGAAAGAGTCTAGCACGAGGCTACTACTCACACATCGGTGTCACTAAAGTTCTAGAGAGAGAAATTGCAGGTAGTTCGAGCTTGCAGGTGACATCGAGGGGACCTGTGTGTGTATTTTTTTTCCAGGGTTTGTTGAAGTCCCGAAGAACCAATTTGGTTCAAGGAGTTTGAAGATCCAAGACTGGGAGGTCGAAAAATCCCCAGGAGGGAAGGGGGGTTGCACCAGCTTGTCTATTTAGTTTTCTTGCAATAAAGTTTATCAAAGAATTTTTTATTAATGATGGCTGTAATCAAAACTTAACATTCATAGTTGAAATGTATGTGTTTGTTCCAAACTGTAAACCAATTGTTTTCACATTGGATTTTATCCTTTTGACCTTGAAATTTTTTATGATTGTTTGTCATAATAATATAGGTGACGAAGGGCAAATTTTCCTATCCATTTTAAGTTGTTCCCAAGAATAGATAAAAATACCAGGCCATTCTATCTTACCTGGTTATACCACCCATCCACATTGTACCCCATGCACTTCTAGTGGGTGCATATGGAAGTGGTTTCCAGTTCCATTGTAGGTGTATGGGGATTTCTTGCTACACCATCTATTCATTTTCCTTGCGATGATGCATGGTATTTGCAACCAGTTGTTATTTTAACTTAACAAGTCCCAAGTTGAGTCAAGTTTGGTAACGTTGGTTTCCACCACTATAGGTAACCTATTCAAATTCAGTAACTTCAGTTTCCACTGTAGGTGTATGGGAATTTATTGCTGACTCATCTATTCATTTTTTTAGTGATGTTGATTCATGGTATTTATAAGCAATTGTTATTGTCATTTTCTATGGGTCTTCCTATTTAATTTCCATCCATTTCATATACTAAGAAATACCCATGCATGGTATATGTGAACAAAATTCAGAACATTCCCACTGATATTCAATATTAGAGCTTCTTCATAGTGGATTGATTCATATGAACATATGTGGAATGGAATTTTTCTTGATAGATGAGCATGAAAGTAATCGTCCACATGTCTTGTTGGATACTGAACTTCTTGACCCAAAATAGAACTCAAAGTAAAACTCCACCATCCACTAATAAAAACTACCCAAAAACCTATGCATTAGGATGTGTGTCATCCAATATACTCACATAAACAACTGAGCAATATAGAAATATCCAACCCTTTATTGAGGTAGCTCAAATTATGGGAATCAACCATAGAAGCATTGTTTATCAATGCATAGCTATAATTAGATGCCATGGTGAGAGATTGATTTCATTAGCAATGGCAGGTAACATCCTGTACCTAGAAAATTTTAAAATATTTATTCCAAATGGGTCAACAACAAAAACCAAGGGATTTTTTTTAAGAGAAAAATTAGGCCTACAAAGTCTTTGTATGCTAGTGAATTTAAACTTACAGAGTTTTAGAGTTTATGTATAGAATAGAGACATACAAATTGTCAAGTAGTATTTAACCAATAACTGTTAACCATATTATGCATTTTACAACAATAATTTTAGAAACAAAAATTCTCTCATCTAACTAGATTTTTCACAATAATGCAATTTTATAATCAAAATGTATAATAATTACAGAAGGTAGAGATTTTTGAATGCTGCAAATTAGACAACCGGTGGAATGCGTAATTTATACCCAACCATAGGTAGTTTTCTATGGACACCACACACTATCTAGGCTATGATTCCACTAGGGTGAAGAAGTAATGTATAATAATTAGGCTAGTCTCTTAATTCATAGAGTAAGAAGATTACTCAACCAATATTTCACTATTGACTTTTTGAAGACAAAGCAACCCTTGACACCTACAATACATTCCCCACACAACACAAGAAGGTATTCCTTCTCTGATCAACAGTCCCTTAGAAGTATTCTCCCTCCATTTTTTTTTAGTGTGTACATGGAAAGGTCCAGGCTGATGTCCCAAGCGTATGGAAAATCCCCTAGGTTTCTTGTCACTTTTCCTAGGTCTAAAAGTTTCCTTTCATGGATGGTCTCCTCTATCATGGAATTGACTCTCTTTTTCTGATGTATAACCATCTAAAACTCCTTTCCTTCCGATTTTCCAACAACATTCTTCCCCCCATTTGAATTTCCCATCCATGCATAATATAAAGGCAATTCCAATTCAACTTATTTCCTTGTTCCAAGAGTGTAGGGGAGACAACTTGCTAGTTTTTAGGAAATGATGGCTTATATTGAGGAATTTTATTTCCTCCAATCCTCTTAACCTATTTTAACTTTTCAACTCATATTTTTAAATGATCAAAGGTTCAATGTAACATAAGGTAGATGTTTTTAGGCATAAACCCCCCTTAGGCCCCCTCATATTTCCCCTCTTGTGGTATCATAGCCCCTTTAGGTTCTCTTTCTCCACCGACCTTGTTCATATTTTATTAACTGCATAAATAAAATACTTACAATATTTAGGAGGGTCAAACCAGAATGTTGAATCCCCTCCCCCTTGGCATAACACCATCCTCGATGTTTAGTTACTGTAGCAATGCTTATGCCATCATTCTTCAATTATACTTGCATTGCCATTCTCTTCATTATCTTGGTATATATCCAATATTTTATCATTCTAGCATATCCCTACAACAATCATGAAAGTAAATATGCATATCATATCCATTTATATATATTAAATATTTCATCGATATGAATCCAATCTATGAATTTCATTTCACAACTGAAATGTATATAACTCAAGATAAAGTATGTAATCCAATACAATACTTATATGTATGAATATGTATCTACTCCATATGGTTTCCATGGATAAAACCCAATGTTGACGCACAAAAGCACAACATGAAATTCCTTCCTGCATATAAGTTGCAATGCATTATTACATACATATTAATAATACTAAATAGGTGGGACCCCCTTAGAGCAGTAATAAAAAAGGAAATATCTCCTCTTGTTAATATTCAAGATTTGCCTATGATTGCATTACAAGAATAATTTCACAATTGAGAACAAAAGAAAGACTCTGGTTCTATTTGATATTTATGGATGCTTGGTTAGTAATTTGATTTGAAAATAAATGTTTATTTCACTAAACATTCTTGCCCTTGCCACACATAGACTTTAACACTAAGCGCAAGATGTATGCAAACTTATGTTATATTTGGACAATGGGTTGTCATGTGGTATTAAAACTCTTCAATGGAAAATTATATAGGTTATGGATCCATGTACTGGTTTTGGACTCAACTTTTGATATTGGAAATTCGTATGGAAATTTTTCCAAGATAGTTGACATGTGTGTGAAGGTCTGATGGAAGGTAAGCACGCTTCACTGTGTTTTTGGTTGATGAAATTTAATATATGGGATATGGGAAGAGATGTGAATTTATTTCATGTCGTTCTTACCCTATCTCTTTGATGCCTCCTTTACTATGTTTTTGTATTTTCTTTGGGCACTCTGGTAAATAGAAACTCCACCATTTTCAGCCCTTAGGGAAAAGGAGTTGCACTTTGTGGTTTCCTTACCATTACCCTTACAATTATGTGTATTTTATCTCTTGATTCATCAAATTTAAGGTCTGCTTGAGTTAAAATCGTTTTGTTGGCTCTAGGATTTTGCATGCAAAATGTATTTGTTCTCCAAAGTTCACAACAATTTTTTTTAACACTCTAGCTGTGTGAAATCACATTTCGATTGTATATTATTTTTTGTTGGCATAAAATTGATTCAAACCTGAAATATCGTTCGACATTTTGTTCTTGTTGGATTATATGGTTGGGTTATGCCTAGAAACAACATTGGCATTTATGCTGTTGGTAAGTCTTTTACAGTAAATACGTTTGTTTTCGCTCATATTCTATGATTATTTTTTAAGTATTTTTTTTCTCTGTAAAAAGAAAAGGGCAATGAAAGTTTCATATATTACCCTATCCAGACCCAGGCCTTGAAAGAGTTGTAGTTATTTATGTTTGGTGAGTTATGAGGACCTGTGTGTTGTATATGCTCTCACTTTGGAAGTTTGCAAGGAAACTATTTTGGGAAGGGATTGTTATTGCCTTTCTTACAGGATGCAATTCAAACCTCATGCCTACTTTGTTTTGTTCTAGTCATTGTTTCCCATCAAATACGAACATGCAGGTAATTCAAAGTCTTGTTTTCTTAACCCAACAACCATAAAATTGATTCAAAACCACATAATCGAGGGCTAACTATGTTATTTATCCATGAGGAATTCGGTTGACTTCTGAAGTTAGTACGAGTTGATGATTATTAAACTCACATTGGGGTTTTCGAGCCAGTTTTATTTCACTGCTAATGGTTTTGGGTTATAGTGAAAATTTTGATGCACAGTCGAAAGGTCCTTGTGATTCCTTTCATCCTTTCATGCCGATTTAAAATATTTTAGTTATGATTATTTCTAAGCCAAAATTCTTTGTTAATGGTCTCCTACAAAACACTTTACCATTTTAAAAGAACATCTATGGTTTTTAAAAAGAGAAGGAAGATTGCGAAGGTTGACAGCTCTGGAATTATTCTTGAATTTGATATTGAACAGTTCAAAAGTTGTAGTTCATGGATGCTATATGTTGAAGTTTTATAAAGGAAATGGTTGTGGCTCAAATAAGATTTGGTTGATGGGAGTCTTTTTTTTCTAAATTGGCTTGGTGAACAGTGTTTTCGAGCAAATTGTTAAGTGCAGACACAAATCAATCCCCCTAACTTCACTATGAAACTAGAACAAAACAAGACAACACACTACTCTTTCCTTAGATTTCAATTATCAAATGAGAAATGGATCTAGAACACACCTTTTAAATATCAAAGATCCATCTTCACCAATGAAATCCAAGCTTCGTCACGAGGTTTATGAGAAATATCTTCAAATAATCACAAGCCAAATAATACAAGAATAACATAGTCTATTTGATATGAAACTATGTACGTGATCAAGGAATCATATAATATGGACAAATAACATTCATATAGGAAATAAAAGTATATCTGTATTAAATAATGTGGAAAAAAGATACAACCAGATGCCTTGATGTTGTCAGGTTCCTTCCAACAATTCCTTGCTTCCCACACACTTCTTTCTACAAGGATTCTGAGACCATGGATTTGATAGCTACTCACAATCTATATTAACAAAGCAAAGCTCAAAGCCAATATGCAAGCTATGAAAACTCCAAGCTACAAAACTCAATAGAAATCCAATCTCAAAAATCTTAATCCCAAGCCAAGCTAACCTTCTCCATGAGAGCTCCTCTCCTTTTATAAGCTGAAGAGGATAAGGTGAGGAGGTTAGGATGATCCCACTAAATCATGAAAGCGAGTAAGCTCCAAGCAATTTGGAAGCCACCTAACTATATAAGCTTCTCCTTTTAGAAGAATCGAGAAAATGCTTGTTTTTCCCACAGACGAAGGCCGCCACACCCTAGCTATATAGAAACATGCGGAAAATCTGCAACCTATCTATGGTGCAGCCTACGGAAATCATGCATTTTCGTACCCTATGTATAGAGCAACCTGCAGAAATCCTCCTTAATAGGTTTTTTACAAAGGAAAATACAATTTCTTCTCTCAGGCAAAGTTATTCTCCCTTCTTTCTTTAGGAATTGAGGTCACTAACCCCTCTGAAGGCAATCGATAGGTTTACATCATTAATGGTCATAAGGGTGACAAAAATAATGTGTAACAAATAGTGTTAAAATGTTTCCAGTGAAGAATATTATTATGAATCATAGAACTAATGAATGCTATTTTATTTAATAGAACAATAACCATCTTACTCTCACCCATGATATCACTTTTTCGCCCATTATATTCCCGTCATTCTCCCAATAACATTGAACTCACTTCCCTATTCTATTATTATAAATTTCACTCAAAAGGATTGGATGATGATTTGAGTTGAATATTCTGATACAAAGACATTTTTTTATAAGGAAAAGACTCTCCATTTTGCTTGAAAAATATCCGTTTGTTCATTCCCTTCATTATATAATTTTTCATTCATTACAAAGCCCTCCATCTTCCCAACAACCCTGTAATTCCCTATTCAATTGCAATTAATTATTAAATTCAGTATTTGGCTGATTGTATCAATGTATGGATTGCATATGCTTTTGTTGTGAATGATAGAGCCAACATATTGATTTTATTTAGGTAGACTATTAATGAATGGATTGTTAAATTTTTTTGTATTCTGATTGGAATATTGCTTCAGGATGAGTTTTTTTAGTAGGGTCAACATTGACAAAGGTGCAAAAAAAGGTAGAGGAAACAATTGGCAAAGAGTCTGTAGAAGGCCACGATTCTCAATACATTTTAAAACTAATCTGCAAGAACTAAATCAACTTTTTCAAGATGGGTTCTTCAACCTAGTTGGCCAAGGGATTCTCCAACCCAAACCTGAGAGGCCTCTTTTCGAACCACATCAAATCTTCTCTGGTGTTTGTGTCCCTCATCATGTTTCTATGTAGCCAGACCCACTTGCAAATGATGGCTGGCAAGAAATTGTCCATCAACATGTTGCACACCATCATGGTTGGCCCACAATATCATTACCATTGCCTCCTCCACCACTACCATTCAACCCAAATTCCCAAGTTGATCGCATTGATTCACTAGCCCAATCCTCACATGCAAGGAAAAGGCTCAAAACTACCATGCCCAAACCAAATATTTATAAAGGGAAAAAGTGGCCAATTACCCAAAATCTTTTGAAAATTCCTCTGAATCAGTGTCATCTCATGCTTTCCTTAAGGATAGTTGTTTTTATTTCATCAGTGAAATCTAGCCTCAAGGCTCCAATCAGCCTAAGGTTGCTATAGAAGGCAAGACAACAGAAGGATCAAAGGAGGGAAGTAGTAAAAAAAGGCAAACCGCCTCTCATAGAAAATATGGATTTTGATGTTGTTATGACAACAATATGTTTTTTTGGACAACAAGCATATATTTAGACAAATGTTTTTAGAAATCGTGGATATTATCCTATTTTTGGTCAACAATCATGTTTTATTTTTCTTAATGATAAAATGCTTGACTATTTATATGAATGGGAGTTACAAGGAGAATTCTTAAACATATTTTTGGGTTGTTATATTTTATATTATGCTGATTATTGAAGTCAAAAAAAGGGAGTAACAAGGAAGAGTCATATTTGGTTAAAATTTAACAAAGAGATTAGGGGTCCCACCTATTTAGTTATGATTTGATAGACCCATATTTATTTTATTATTATCTATTTGCCTCAAACTATTTGGTTAAGCTAACAAAAGATTAACAAAAGAAAGGTAGTCGAACTACCATAACTTGTTTGAAGAAGAATAAAATCTTAATAAAAAAGAAGAGACTGAGGGAGAGAGAACATAAGGAGAACTTATAATATAAGGTTTTCTCTGTACTTGTGAGATACTTCTTTTCTTCATTCATTTTGAGTTTACTAGAAAGATAAACCATATTGATGACAACAAGGACTTATTGAAGGCAACATGATTCAAAACTGAACCATATCTTTCAACAACTTGTTTCTAAAGGTGTATGATTTATCTTAGACAGTCTGTGTATTCTTGTTTGTTTGTGAATTAAATTTCATGACCGATAAAGAATATTTTGCAGAGTCAAGTGACAACATTTTTGTGGCAAGTTGATCTAGATCTTTAGCTTCAATTTTCTTTTGTTGTCAGAGCCTTTTTGTATGGTGCCCATCAGATACTTCTAAATTTGACTTTGGTCTCGCCCTCGCAGGGGTTTGTAAAAAGATTTCTTATTTGTATCTCATAATGAAGTTAATATAAAATCAAATTTCTGATTTCAGTCTCACATGTGTATCTTAATGATATTTTTCAGATTTTTCTTGTATCCTTGTCTTTTATCCATGTACACACTTATGTATATTTTTTCTTTCTTTCTTTTACACAATTACGCATAATATATAAAATCAGCCTTGGTTCTTCGTACATATTACCTATGAATCTAGTGATTGTTTTTATTTAAAAGCTATAAACCTCGAGTACCATTCCCAACTATATTTCCTTAGCCTATCAAGATCTGAAAATGTTTGAGTAAGGTTCTTCATACCTTTTCCTCAACACGCAACTCATTGTTGTCTCAAACACACCTAATGCACTCATGATTCCAACTAGAATGCATCATGAATCTCTCACAATAGATTCATTCTAGTCTCATCTTCCTTTCAATCACTCACTCTCTAGGATTATGAATGCCCTTCTTTGCTACACAATCCCTTAGACGATCCATCATTTTCTAAGGCTTCCTCGGATAGGAAGGATACAAAGACTTATATATTCTTACAACCACGACACCAATTTAAAATTTCTCTAACATGGCATAACACATCTCAACGACGATCAAGACATATCATACACTAGTACATATGGGGTCAATATTCGACAAAATTTTCTGATGAAAAGGATTAAATTAATCATATTGTCATAAAATACTACACAATTATTACAGTTTTAATGGAATTTCGATGGACTTCTAGTTTCATCAATATTTCGATGCTTGTTCATCGATTTGGCGATGAACTTTTGTCGATCTAAGATTAACTTTCATCGATCTAGCGATGATCGTTAGTCGATATAGAGATAAAAATGTGTTAGTCTTGCAACTCATCTAGAAAATTCCAATAGATACCTTTGGGAATCGTTTAACATTCATTGACTTGGTCAACGTTGACACAATCAACGTTTGTCAGAAGTCTGACAGAGGTGAGTGATTTCGACTATTTTGTTGTATGTGCAATGGTAATACAAATTTTTTCTAGTGATTGTTCGATTCATGAAATATTAGTGTTTTTACTATGTGCTACTTGTTTTAGATCCAATTCATGAAATATTAGTCTTTTTTCTATGTGTTACTTGTTTCAGATCCAATTCTTGATCTGCATAACTCAAATTTTGTACTTTGAAGGTTATAAATTTTAATATTTCTTTGTCTTATTTTTAATACCCATATTGGATCCCTAACCCTTAGACCCTATTTTATTTGGGGACACAAATTGTTTCCTAGCAAATAGGTATAAACATGTCTTTTCAATTCGATTTAATGATTATACAATTTGTCTTGGTCTAGTTCTCTTTTATTGTTTGATTTTCTTACTTGCTTATAGTGAAGCTTTAGAGCTTATGTGGTAAAAATGTATGGTTTTGATTTCTTGAGTAATTGTTGACTACCATTATAAAACTTTAATAAATATATGATGACAATGGATTAATTCTCTAGTACATATAGGGTCAATATTTGATGACATTTATACCGTAAGAATATATTTGTATATTGTACTTATATTGTTTCAATTGATTTTGTTGTAATAGGAAATCGCAATGCCAAGGATTACAACTGAAGAGAATGAAAGGACACTTGCTAGGTTAAGTGCGACATTGGAGGCATAGGGTGATGGGAAATGTTATTACCCCTGCAATTATTGCACGAGCTTAAATAGAAGAAGACTTGTAAGAAAAACAATTGACAGACATTGTTGGAGGTATAGGCATGTTGAAGGGGGGTATACATATCATCCCATGGTAAGTTATTCATTAAATGTCTTTGTATTGAGTGTATTTATTAACTTTTCTTTCATTTTAATATTTGTTATATATGCTAATTTACTGATTGTTTGTAATTATAAAGACAAATCCTCCTAGGTATGTGGCACCAGATAATGTGCCTAGTAATTGTAGAAATACGATTGTACAAGTTGAGAAAGATGGTATGGATATTGAAGATCAAGTCAATTCTATGGAAGAAGATGACACCAACAATACATTTGAGCTAGATGATGTGACAAATAGACTTATCCATGACATATTTTATCCTATTGATGAGGAAAACTTTGATGATATTCATGATGTACCTCTACTTGAGAAGGAACAACAACCCCTGTATGAAGGCTCAAGAAAAAATATTATCTCTACTATAATGTTGTTGGTGAACTTGAAGGTATTGAATGGTTTTCCAAACACTTGTCTCACATAGATACTAAGGTACGTAATATAATTCGTCATATATACATAAAGGTTGACCTTTTCTCTCTATTTTTAGTGTCAATTAATGTGTAAATTAAGGATACAATATTTATGATTACTATTATTAACATTAACTAGTTATTTTTTATGTTGTAGATTGTTAGGTGAGTTTTTATTACCACCATCAAATAATTTACCTTACACATACTGAGAGTTCTGTGTGCAATTATGAAATATATTGGAATGGACTATTAGGATATTGATGCATGTACGAATGATCATATTATATATTATGGAAAATATGCATAGAAAATGAAATGCTTGAAATATCAAATCAGTAGATATCTAACCAATAAAGTAAAAAAAATGTGTCTCACAAGGTTCTTTGTCATATTCTCATAATTCCACATTTGCATTGAGCACTCAACAACACCTTTAAATTTCTAAAAATTTTGGGTACCACTTTTTTTGTGTTGTTTGCATCTTTGTTTCCTTTGATTCAACATGAGTTGCATTTCTACTATTTTACCAATTTTCTCATTGATTTACACAGTCTGACTTGCATCTACAAATTAAGGGAAGTCCAAAGAAAACCAAAGCCACATGCCTTTCAAATGAGATTAGAAAACACAAAACACTTGGTTTTCTTAGGAAAGAGCCTCAAATCCTCTACTAAAGGCAAATGCCTCCAACACTCGATGGACATTTCTTTGAAGCACCAACGTCGATCAATATCGGGCATAAGACAAAACAATACATGTGTCAAAAGGTGCAACACATGATTGGGAACATCAACGTTGATTCACATCAGGTGTCGGCCAGGGCCGATATTAGTTGCGCGAAGGAACTGCCTACTCAAGAAAATGATGACGTCGATCAATATTGGGTGTCAATGAGTTCAAACAATGTTTCAAAAGTGTGGCACAAACTTGAGAACATCAACACTGATCAACATCGGACGTTGAACATTTAGGATACAAATTGTGTTAGGGGAAGGAGATGCTTGCTCGCAAAGTTTCCAATGCTGATTAAGATCGAGTGCTGGAAAGTTCAATTGATAACACACTTATCGCTGAGTCGAAGAGATAAACATCGACAACTAAGAAACACTGGAAATTGACACCTGAGAGCGAACACAAGGAAACACACAGACCATGAGAAAATGTCGAACACCTATAGACATTGGCGTCAGCCAATCAAGAATACTAAACCTATCTTCAGAATCACATCCTATTTCTATCTAATGCCCGATTTGACATCTTATGATGAAAAATATGACAGTCCATGTCGAAACTCTCTACCCACACACATCCATATGTTTTAGGCTTACTAAAATTTTCCACGTCGAGCCCAGGTCAAATCGCATGCGGGAAAAAATAACGTCTCTTATCATTTACATTAGATCGACTATTTAGGCATGCATTTGTTTTAAAAATTCAAGTAGCTCGAATGGCCAACCCCTGATTGTAGACTGCCGTGCACCAATATATGATCATTTAAATCTACCGATAAAAAACTGCAACATCCTTTCACGCCACCGGTCTGATCGTCGCTTTTATTACAAGAGTTGGCACATAAAATGAATGGATTTAATGAAGACATCCCATAGATCTATTGTAACTAAAATTGATGATTGTGGAGGTGAGGGCTAGCTTTTATTTATTCGAATACATTTGAATGATCACATCTTTTCATAGAACTATTTAAATTTCTTCTTGAACTCATGGTTGAATCAATATCACTGAGTGACTAAATTTGTGTGGTGTTATTGCAAATCTGTAACTCGTGAGTACTGGACTTGGAAAAAGTTGCGGCATGCAGGTATTTATAGTAGTTTTCCTTGAAACTTATGGTAGGGGAGATATTGATATGAGTTGTTGTATTTTATAGATAAAATATGCTTCCAAGATGACCAGTAACCCGTAGGTCACACAAGATCCCAAAATGAGGAAATGAACAAGTTGGAGAGGCATCCAATTCGACAGTGAAAAAGATAGAGTTTTCCCCCAAGGCAGAGTCAGTGATCAATATTTTGAAAAATAATCCTGCAAGTCCACCCCCATTTTTCAAAGACACAGATAATGGTACGACTTCCAAGGTGATTCTTCCTTCTTGTATGAACCTGTATAACAAAATTCATTATGAGGATTTCCTAGAATTCATGCCTCATAGTGACCTAGAGGTAAGGGGATTAGATGACTAGGTTTTCCAGAACATCAAGCAGTCTTCATTGTAACTAGTATTAGCCAAGACACCCATCTTTCTGTGTGTTTATATTTTGGATTGGATCATCCATCTTGCAGATTGAGAGAAATTCCTATTGAATAACAAGGACGAGGAGTGTATAGGCATATTCTTTCCGACATAAGTGAGCACATACTACAAGCTCAAGGAAGCTTAAGTCAGGTTGAAAAAATATTTTTTGATAGCATTCTATGAGGAAAATAACACCGACCAGTTGCTAGCATCCTGGTGGAGGGAGGATAAGAAGTTCATGAATCGGGCCTCGTGGTGGTACACCACARTGAACCTTTGAGAAGMTTACATTTTCCTTATGGMTTTGATATACTGTTTATATGGAGAGAAGGATTGCTTTAGGTTCTTTGAAGCTTGGATTCCTTTGGCTACACATGKTTGCTACATTTGGAAGCATTTTTAATTGGGGAGMTATTATCTCAAAACAATTGAGCACCCAGATATAAGAGGTTCATAACCCAAATCCTGGGGAAACCCCCACATTCTACATGGCATATTATCTCTTGGATGAAATATGCATCTGACATGTTTTCMTYGACCTGAACCTAAGTTGGCATGTCTCTGAAGCACTTGTACATGTCTACTTCGACATATTATGGGAGAACATGTACAACTAATCGATAGCTTTAGTCTGTGATCATTTCATAACTTGAGTGTATTCTTTGATTTTTAAGCAGGATTGCCCAAGATTATCAGAAGTAGCGGGGAAGGTAATATCCAAAATTTGGCATTGGTACTTGGAAGAAAGGAACACGTACATCAAGATTTTTGGATCCCTTAGAGCACCAAACCTACTGACAGCTCATGTGCCCGATAAATTGGTGTTAGGGGAAATATGCTGCCAGACTATACTACAAGGTTTCAATGCATCTCTGGTAATATACAAGAATATTTTTTCATTCCGTATGGGTTCTATGTAGGTTACCATTTCATGAAGGATACCACACAAGAATCTCAAAGTCAAATAGAATGCAATTTTGTCACTGATAGGTACAATAGATATGACCCTAAAAAATTGGTGGTCGAACATGATAATTAGGTTATGTCTCATTAGCCTTACCCTCATGATGATTTCGAGGAGGGAATATTCACATAGAATGCTTTGAGCTGAAATGAAGTTGTACAGAGGAAAGAAAAACTAGACATGGTTAGGTTCATGGCCTTTCCTAGGGATGAACAATTGGACTTTCTAGAACAAACGTTCGACCAAAAACAATGGCACCAGCTCGATAGGAAGGTGCAGAGCAGGTAAGAAAATCGGTCTGATGCACAAAGAATCTTGGATGAAGGTGAAATAATAATACATGTGCATGGGGACACCATCATAATACATTAAGGAACAACTGTGGATATAACTTCGATCACATTTGGAGGAATTGGGGAGCTAGTAGCCCCTATAACTACCATAGAAGGAGGATACAATGAGAAACAAACCTTAGAGAAAAACACAATAGTTGAACCAGGAATGGGGAAAACCCATTTATTATCAGTGAGGCTTGCCACCCTGGAGTAAGTATCTACTGATATCACTGACCTAATCATAGTATATGATAGCGATGTGGAAGAAATATATTCTATAGTTCCTATTAAAAACAAATAAATAACATAGGTACTAACCACACAAGTATCCCAGGTGTAGTAGTATTTTGATATAGGAGAAGACTTGAGTGTGATTGAAGGTGATCATACCAATCTAGACCAATCCCCTTAGCCATTGAAAGAACAAGAAGTAGGGGTATTGAAGAATAGATCAGAGGTAACTCCAACAAGGGAGAAGAAGATGAAGAATCAAAAGGTAGCAGGGAACCCAAGGAAACCTCAATGAGACCTCCAACACACTATGCACTCTCAGGATTAACTGCCTTAGCTAAAGAGAAAGTGGTGGGGATCATGGGAAATGCCCCAAGTACGTAGAAGATTGGAGATCCACCTGTTGGGACAGAGGTGGGGTCAACAAAAGTTTATGAGAAGCCTCAAAAGACTCAAGAACCAGGTATAGGGACCAATCATGAGAAGCCTGAAGCTGAAAAAGGAAAGGAAATGAATCTTGAACACTTTTACAAACCGAGAAACTTAGGAAATGTCCTGACAGGGGGATACCAATAGATCCCAAAATCTGTAGACGAAGTGGCCGATGTCCATGCCATTGATTATGACCGAGAGAGAGAAGTGGTTGTTAGGAGGACAGGGAAAAAGAGAAGAATCACTTTGGAAAATTCCGTGATGATCACCATAGAGGAAACCTTGCTGGATGCAAGACAATCTAGGGTAAGTGAGTTCCTAGGAGTAGGAATAACTATATCCAGTGCCACCATAGATAGAGCAAAGGAAGATGAATGAGAAGATGAATCTATGAGAATATAATTAAAACACCTTAGGAATCAAGTGGAGTACTATCAAGATTCCACCCAAGCAATAAGGTTCATGAATATTGAATTCACATAAATTTATAGTCGGTTCAAGTTGGATAGGGAGGTATTTATGACCAATATTGTTGGATTTCAAGAAGAAACCTTGCTGGAACTCGTGGCGTACAAGGATATGACATGATGGTCCGAGAAATATTTTCAGGTATCATAACAAAGTGAATATATCATAGAGATAGAGAAAGCAAGAGGTGAAGAAGAACATGGCATTAGGATGCTTACAAAGGAGAGTTTAGCTAGAATTAGAGTAGTCGTAGAGTATTGGGTATAACTAGTCAAAGAACCCCATATAAGAATGCAAGAGATATGGGAGGAGTGTATTAGAAATTGAGACCACATTAATAAAAAATGATATATCTTCAACTCCCAGAATTTGGCTCCCTAGATGACTTCGTCGACTTGCACACCATAGTGCCACAATTCAACGATTTTGATGGCGAGTTTGAAGCTAAGGTTTGGGAGATTCAGAGGCTTGACAAGGGATAGGTTAAAGAACTCATCGTTGGGTCGATATGAAAAACATGGGTTTATAGCGTCTAGGATCCAAGGTTGACAGATTCAAAGACCAATCAATGTAGATGAAGGATAGGCTGAGCATACCGATGGACCAACATCGATTCCCGTATTTACACACTTGTGAACATATTTTTTTCCAAATGGTCAGAATATGATAGAGTGAACCCTATGAGTTAACGAAATCTCATTGATAGTTTCCATGTGGACATGATCCACTTTATATTTCGTTATATCTTGTTTAACAAGTATTAGTAATAATTTTTGCATGAAGTTTTTGATATAAATAAATAGGTTGACCTTGTTTTGAAGGGTCATCGGTTTTGTAATAGCAGATTATTTTAAAAATAACTATTTTGAAGTTGAATTTGGAATCTCGTATAGAGACGGAGACGATTATTGCCAAATCTTATGGATCAAATCATTTTTTGGATTGTTCTGCTTTTTCTAATTGACTACTACAAGCAATTTTCATAAGACAATAATTGTGTTTTGAGTTATATTGAAATGCTGTAGTAATTACATATAAATTGGCATGAATATGATGGTGTTACTAAAATTGTGTTATACAATAACTTGAATTATTTCTAGTTATGTGTCATTTCTCTAAATCTCTTTCTTTTCTTAGATGATATTTGTCGATCGATCAATAAGGAAATACTAATGTTTGATATTTATTGAAAACATGATTTCATCTACATGTTGTTGGTGAGAGGTTAGCATAAACCTAACCTTCTTAAGAATCCATTCATTGAACTTTAATAAGAAAACCTATAAAGAAACAAAAAATAGTCTATACTAAAACATAATAAAATCCCGTTGAAACTTGCTGGACCATTTGTCCAGAGAATCATGTTACCCCAAACATGGAAGAGTCTAATTGGGCTTTGTCTCTAGGCGTGCTTCCTACTGTTGAGTTCAAGGGAATTTTTACCCCTCAAAAAAATTGGCACTAGAAGGAGGGCCTGATGAATGGATGGCTACTCAAGACAATTCTTTAAACTAAAACTTATCTCAAGTAGCCTATAGATTCAAAACAAACCACATGCATGGCTAGTCCTTCCCAGGAAAACCTTAAGATTGAAGGTAGACCCACCATGAGCGAGTCACTGCATACTGAATATGACTCATACCTTCACCCAAAAATACCTTACATAATCCCTCACGATGATATCAAAGCATTTAGAAGAATTACTAGGGATTATGCTTGACATATCAGAGGATTGTTGTTAGATCCTTTTCTTCCCCATAGGAAGCAAACCGCAAGATCGGTTGTTGATACCCCAGACCATACCTTTGTTCATACGATTGAATATCTAGTATATTTCTCCCTCATTGAAATTGATCAACCTTTTAGTTTCATTTTTGAAACCCCTCTCCTTACCCCACCCACAAGTACCTATTCCAACATAGGCGATTCAGAGTTTGAGGAAGCCAGTTCTAATTCAAAAAATTTAGACAATGAGTCAAAAAATATGGAAGATAACAATGACAGAGTCTTAGAGGGTAACAACCAAACAGTGGGTAACAACCAACCTGCAAAAAATAAACCATGGTTGGCGAGGGATGCCCTAGACTCTCCAGGTAGATTACATCATTTTCCTAGGAACCTAGAAAAACTTCTCCCAAAGTTTGATCCTGAAACCTTCGACCTCCCCGAGGACCATATCAAGAAATTTATATTAGAAATAATATTAATGAACATCCAACTTGAAGACGTAGTGTGCAGACTATTCCCTTACACCTTTGAGAACTCATCTTCAACATGTTATTTCAACCTATCGGTCGGATCCATCAACTACTGGGCGAAATTTCAGAAAGATTTATTGGATAAATTTTTGAAAGAAACAACAACCGGGGTCCTGATGGCTCAACCATTCTCTAGATCCATGGGCCCCAGGGAGAAATTCAAGGACTTAACCAACGTTTCACAACTATTCTCAACAAGTTTCAAACAAATTCCAAGCCTACTCAAGAATCACAAATTGAGGTATATGCCAATCCATTACCGACCTCTATCTCGATGTTTGTTAAAAGGGTCGCTAAATCCTATACCTTACAAACCCTTCTATAGAAACAATCCACCTTTTAAATCCTTGGAACCTCCTCCTTCTAACTTGAACATTGAATTGGGAGAGGTGGCCTTAGATTCATACTGTAACTATCATCAAGAACACCATTCAAAAAGGGATTTCCCTCAATGCGTAAATGCCATGAATCTATTGGAAAATAATTTCTTCTATGGTTGTGATCTAACCGAACAAACCAATGATCATACCTCAAATACTGCATAAAATGGGGAGAGTGAACCACCTGAGAAAACAACCATGGTCCTATAGGATGTCAATCACACATCGTCTTTTGAATTTCCTATGGAAAATGAAGAATACCTCAAAATTATGGCATCCCAAACTAGGAGCAAGACACCCATCTTGAAAAACCAACCTACCATTGCATAAGATCCTAAGAGAACCCTAAAATATGCCTCTTCAGCTCAACCTACCCCCCCATTAAGATATGGCCTGAAGTTCCCAACTCACAATACAACCAAGCTATAGTATAACATGGTAGAAGACCTGAATAAATTGAAAGCTAATATTTTGGTGATGGACTTGTGTAGAATTCCTCAACAGAAAGACTTACTATTGAAATCCCTAGAGGAGGATGGCAACCTCATGACAAATCCAATCCCACAGTCAAGCTTGGGTAAATGAAACTATGAGGAGATTCAAAACCCTAACATGAATAAAATGATGACTGATAATAATCCTAGTTCATTTGTTCGACCTTTTTTGCTAACCTTTGAACTTTATAACGAGAACTTGCACAATTATTTGGTTGACTCTAGTGCTTCCTCCAATGTTATGCCTCTCTCGATATGCAAGAAATTAAACTCTACCCCTACCAAAATTGAAATGCATATAATTCAACTAGATATAACCAAAGTGAAAGTTATCAGAGAGTTAAAAGATGTCATGGTTAGGATTTCCTCTAACCCAAAGTTTCATCAGGTCATAGATATCATAATTGTAGACATTCCAGAGGCCTATGGAATGCTGTTAAGCAGGGGCTGGTCTGAAAAATTACATGGATATTTTAGTACAGATTTCTCTCACTTATGGTTACCGTTGAAGGGAAACCCCAACATGATTAGGATTAACTGAGAAAAATATTTGAAGCATACTGTCACGGATTTGGAAGCCCCCAATGAACCTTCCTCTACTAAGTTCCCAGTCCTAGAAAATTACTCACATGAGTCCAATTTAGGTAATTTCACACCTTGTTTATCCAAAGTATTACATTCCCATAGGTAAGAATTATCACTTCATGACATTCCTGAAATAATTGAGTAATGTAATAAGTTCAAACATAACGCCCATGCTCTAGCCGATAACAGTAAAACGACATCTCCCAAGGTGGAATGGGACAAGAGAGTTCTAAACTTTGTGTTTGAAATCTGAACTCTATACTTCAATGGTTCAAAATATAAAGAAGGAGTTGGCATTGGATGCATTTTCATTGACCCAATAGGTAAACATAGTTTTCTATCTCGTAGGTTGGAATTTGAGTGCACAAACAACACTTTCGAATACGAGACATTGGTCCAAGGAATGAATAAAGATATTTGTTTAAATATAAAGGAACTAGTTTTCTTCAGGGATTCATAAATCATTGTTATATAGGTAAAAAACACTATCCATTGCAATTCCCCCCATTTGAGGAATTATCAACATGATGTTCAAAAGCTGATAAAAATTTTCCTAGCATTCAATATCACAGCCATACCTCGATCTAAAAACACACTAACCGATTGTTTATCCACAACAAATTCAAGGTTTTCCCCCTTATAGGATTGTGAATCCTTGAGATTTCCTATAGAATTGTTGTACAAATCTTCGTTCCTAGACAACATTGCTAACTGAA
>JZKD02S1598878.1:34469-56864 GCA_000966675.3 Picea glauca
GAATCAGGAAGATAATCAGGCTCCACAACCAACAATATTCAACCTATATACCCTACTTAGGGTCAACCCGGATACCCTCCTCAGGGTCTAACCAGTTACCCTCCTCAGGGTCAAACCAATTACCCTCCTCTAGGCCAAATTGGTATCCTCTCCAAGGATAAACTGGTTATCCTCCCTCATGCTACACTGGTTATCCTCACCAGGTATAAAATGGGTTTTCCTTAACCTTTTACACAAGTTCCTAAAAAAATGAATTCTACTCTTGTTGGCCAAAATCCACAACAACCACATATGTGAGGACCTTCTAGATACAACTTTCCATGACAACCAGTTTAGGGTCCCACTGGTGTCCCTATGCCTCACCAATATCATCCTCAAATTAAATGATAACTACCCTTATTGGCTACTTTAGACCTATCAGATTTGTTGAGATTGAAAAACGATCCCATATTTCACTTCCCTTTCTAGCCAGTAATTCCCACCAAGTTACCATCTACTATTTCAAAATTTGATAGTAAACCTGGAGAAGACCAAAATAACCATGTCATGAAATTTCATATTTGGTGTTCATCAAACTCACTGATAGATGACTCTATTCATTTGCGTCTTTTCCAGCGTACTCTTACGGGATCAACGATGAAATGGTACATTGAGTTATAACATGGATATTTTCAAGCTTTCGAATCACTTGTCATTGGTTTTGGATCCAATCATGATGGAGGAAGACCAGATCAAAAATATCATGGTAATAGCTGGAAGAAAACGCAATGGATTACCCTACCAATATAATATAAAAAATAAGAAGAGATCCATAGCCGCAAGGGAAGGCTTGGAAAGTTATGAAGAAGAGGTAGAGGATCTCCGGGCTATGGAGCAGATTGAGGAAATCATGTGCGCAACATATGAAAGGAAGGAAAGAGGTCCAAGAGCATAAAACATAGGTAAAACTCCTATCCATATCCTTGTCAGTTTGGAACCCATAAATCCATGTGAGAATAATACACCATAAAGAACACGACCAGTTAGAAAACTGAATTTTAGTGGTATAAATGCAATAGGAAGTACATCTACACAGGGAACAACGACTGGGGGAGCCAGTTCGTGAAGAATTAGTGAAGGATCTACACCACGCGTTGGTAGTATTTCAACATTCAGGATGGTAGGACATGATCCCATTATTAGGTTACCAGAATTCAAGGGAGAGGCATCAGAGGGCCCTGAGAAGCACTTGTTCATCTGTTAAAATATCTGGGAAGAAAAACATATCACAAATGAGAACACTAAACTTTCTCAGTTAGCCATCACGCTAAGAGACCGCGTACTAGATTGGTACATGATATTAGCTGCAAATAGTCCACCAGGAACAACCAAAACGATTGTGGATATCAAGAATATGTTGATAAATGAATTACAAAAGCCTAGCTCAGAGGATCAATATATGAATGAGATGATAGAGATCAAGTAGAAACTAGAAGAATATGTCTGGGAGATAGACCAGAGATTCAAATGATTGAAGGGAAGGATGAAGTTTTTCATGACATATATGCAGCATAGGCATATGTTTGTGAATTCATTGCTACCACATTTGAAATACCCCTTGAGACAACAAAAGTTTTAGACCCAGGAAGAGGTTCTGCAGAAGCCTTGCAACTAGAAGAGAACCAATATCATAAAATAGATCCAGCAATAGAGGAGATCAAGGAAGACCTGAAGAATATAACATTTCAATTGAACCTGAACATGGGTAAGGAGAAAAGAGAATTTGTTTGGTGTACCACATGTAGGACAGAAGGATACCACAAGAATGAATGCCCAACATTCATGCAGTACATGGAAACGGGACTGAAAAAACCTTTTTCATCACGAGGAATATGGTGTGAGATTTGTAAGACACAAGGGCATGATCCATGTCACTGCATAATGATGTAAAAATACTAGAAAGTGCCTAAGAGTTCATATTGCAACTTTTTCAAGTCAGTAGGCCATGATGACAAAGACTGCAGGAAAATGGAGCTTATGAGGGAAAGAACATCATACACCTATAGGGTGCAGGAAGAAATGATGACAAGGAAAGTCGCGCCACATTTCAATCAAGTACCAACCCCATATAACATTGCACCACAACAATATAACACTGTGCATCTGCAATACAATCTCGCGCAACCATGGTATAATCCCGTGCAGTATAACCAGGTGCCACAGTACAATGCACCGGGAGGAGATCGAGTTGGTTATAGAGGTGGAGGATGAGGTATAGGAGGTTTTGGAAGAGGAAGAGGACCGATGGTATGCCATAATTGTCAACAACCATGACACTATGCAAGAGAATTTCCACAACAAGGATACTATTGGGAAAGATCCAGGAAAAGAGAAATCTAAACAATCAGAATGTTCAATGGATTTCTGCAGAAGCAAGGGATGATGGAAGAAATATCAACATAGTTACACATAGAGTAGAGAAGACATGAGATTATGTAATAAGACAAGATCCAAGACAACACCAATGGGTAAAGAAGAATGATGAACCACATAAGTAGTTTGATGCACAGAACGAAAAGGAGATATTCAAGCAAGCCATAAAAGAATTCTTGAAGCCGAACATTGCATCCACATCATTTACACAATATACTTAAGACGTACTAAGGTACGAGAAGCCTTCATCACTAGATCACACTAATGAAGCACAACCTATAGGAAAAGTAAGTACCATAAAGAGTTTTCTACAATCCCATGATAAACTAATAAATGATCCATCATCTGTGAAAGTGTTACAAAATATGGTAGAAATATGTAGCACAGAAGTAGAGGGAAATCTCGAACAAAAAACAATTAATCATTTGCATACAAGGAGGAAAACAAGCAGAGAATTCAGATTGAATGCCAACATTGGATATTTCAACATGGGGGATATCATACTGGATTTAGGATCCAAAGTGAATTTACTACCCAATAAGACATGGCAATGTATGGGAGAGCCCATATTAGGATATTCAGCCGTTCAACTGAAACTAGCAAATCAACACAGGGTTCTGTCGATTGGAAGGTTAAAGAGTGTGATAGCAGATTTGGATGGAGTACGCACTAAAGCCAATTTCGAAGTAATAGAAATTGTGGATGGTACAACACCTTATCCAACATTTCTTAGCTTGGATTGGGAATTTGATAATCAAGCCATAATCAATATAAAGATGAGGAATATGAATTTCAAGCCATGCGAGTATAGAGTCATTGCACTATTGGATCCATCAGAAGGACAAAGGTTTGTAGAACCCACTTGTTTCGAACTGGATGAAATTAACCAGTTATATAGAACCACTGCGCAAGAAGAATATTATGTGAATCCAACTACGTATGGAGTACTCAGTTGGATAAGTATCATGTCATGCATGTCAGACATAGATACAGGGTTGGAGAATCGACAATAGAGATTACATGAAGTCTCCACAAGAAGGTGCGCAAGAATAGATCGTGTAGTAAGATGGGTGGGTACAAAGATAAGAGAACCTCCCAAATTTCATGGGGTGAATGACCTAGAGGAATTCCTCACAAGATACGAAGATGAAGTGTTTGAAAATCAGAGGCTCTTAGCTCTAGACATAAAACTCAAGGAAACACCTACACAATGGTGGGGTGCACACAAAGAGACAATGAAGGATTGGTACCAATGTAAGAGATAACTGCACATCATATTTGGTGCAGAACATGGAAGTAACCAGCTACATAGATATGAAGGACATGGGACACCATCAGAACACTTGGATAAGTGAAGAACAATATGGAAAATGACACCACTAGAAGAATGGCCTCATCACTTTATTCACACACTGGAAGGGATTCCAAAAAATTGGTATATAGACCAGGAATTGCACAGAGGCACTATAGAATGGACAGTGTTACAACCAAATTTTATAGTCACGTTCTCATTTGAACATGAGAACCCCAACATAGATTCATAACTCAAAAAAATCATAGGGGTGATATTCATTAAGAAACCAGAAGCTGAACTTATGACAAAATATTAACAACATAACATACAGACAGTGAAAGAACTATTGTCATGCTACCATGTGCAGGAAGAAGCACCGAATGAATATGATCCACACAACATTCATATTACAAAAGTTGAAGGTGAAAGAGGAGTGGAAGGTCCACCTCTGGAATCAAAANGAATCAGGAAGATAATCAGGCTCCACAACCAACAATATTCAACCTATATACCCTACTTAGGGTCAACCCGGATACCCTCCTCAGGGTCTAACCAGTTACCCTCCTCAGGGTCAAACCAATTACCCTCCTCTAGGCCAAATTGGTATCCTCTCCAAGGATAAACTGGTTATCCTCCCTCATGCTACACTGGTTATCCTCACCAGGTATAAAATGGGTTTTCCTTAACCTTTTACACAAGTTCCTAAAAAAATGAATTCTACTCTTGTTGGCCAAAATCCACAACAACCACATATGTGAGGACCTTCTAGATACAACTTTCCATGACAACCAGTTTAGGGTCCCACTGGTGTCCCTATGCCTCACCAATATCATCCTCAAATTAAATGATAACTACCCTTATTGGCTACTTTAGACCTATCAGATTTGTTGAGATTGAAAAACGATCCCATATTTCACTTCCCTTTCTAGCCAGTAATTCCCACCAAGTTACCATCTACTATTTCAAAATTTGATAGTAAACCTGGAGAAGACCAAAATAACCATGTCATGAAATTTCATATTTGGTGTTCATCAAACTCACTGATAGATGACTCTATTCATTTGCGTCTTTTCCAGCGTACTCTTACGGGATCAACGATGAAATGGTACATTGAGTTATAACATGGATATTTTCAAGCTTTCGAATCACTTGTCATTGGTTTTGGATCCAATCATGATGGAGGAAGACCAGATCAAAAATATCATGGTAATAGCTGGAAGAAAACGCAATGGATTACCCTACCAATATAATATAAAAAATAAGAAGAGATCCATAGCCGCAAGGGAAGGCTTGGAAAGTTATGAAGAAGAGGTAGAGGATCTCCGGGCTATGGAGCAGATTGAGGAAATCATGTGCGCAACATATGAAAGGAAGGAAAGAGGTCCAAGAGCATAAAACATAGGTAAAACTCCTATCCATATCCTTGTCAGTTTGGAACCCATAAATCCATGTGAGAATAATACACCATAAAGAACACGACCAGTTAGAAAACTGAATTTTAGTGGTATAAATGCAATAGGAAGTACATCTACACAGGGAACAACGACTGGGGGAGCCAGTTCGTGAAGAATTAGTGAAGGATCTACACCACGCGTTGGTAGTATTTCAACATTCAGGATGGTAGGACATGATCCCATTATTAGGTTACCAGAATTCAAGGGAGAGGCATCAGAGGGCCCTGAGAAGCACTTGTTCATCTGTTAAAATATCTGGGAAGAAAAACATATCACAAATGAGAACACTAAACTTTCTCAGTTAGCCATCACGCTAAGAGACCGCGTACTAGATTGGTACATGATATTAGCTGCAAATAGTCCACCAGGAACAACCAAAACGATTGTGGATATCAAGAATATGTTGATAAATGAATTACAAAAGCCTAGCTCAGAGGATCAATATATGAATGAGATGATAGAGATCAAGTAGAAACTAGAAGAATATGTCTGGGAGATAGACCAGAGATTCAAATGATTGAAGGGAAGGATGAAGTTTTTCATGACATATATGCAGCATAGGCATATGTTTGTGAATTCATTGCTACCACATTTGAAATACCCCTTGAGACAACAAAAGTTTTAGACCCAGGAAGAGGTTCTGCAGGAAGCCTTGCAACTAGAAGAGAACCAATATCATAAAATAGATCCAGCAATAGAGGAGCTCAAGGAAGACCTGAAGAATATAACATTTCAATTGAACCTGAACATGGGTAAGGAGAAAAGAGAAGTTGTTTGGTGTACCACATGTGGGACAGAAGGACACCACAAGAATGAATGCCCAACATTCATGCAGTACATGGAAACGGGACTGAAAAAACCTTTTTCATCACGAGGAATATGGTGTGAGATTTGTAAGACACAAGGGCATGATCCATATCACTGCATAATGATGTAAAAATACTAGAAAGTGCCTAAGAGTTCATATTGCAACTTTTTCAAGTCAGTAGGCCATGATGACAAAGACTGCAGGACAATGGATCTTATGAGGGAAAGAACATCATACACCTACAGGGTGTAGGAAGAAATGATGACAAGGCAAGTCGCGCCACATTTCAATCAAGTACCAACCCCATATAACATTGCACCGCAACAATATAACACTGTGCATCTGCAATACAATCTCGCGCAACCATGGTATAATCCCATGCAGTATAACCAGGTGCCACAGTACAATGCACCAGGAGGAGATCGAGTTGGTTATAGAGGTGGAGGATGAGGTATAGGAGGTTTTGGAAGAGGAAGAGGACCGATGGTATGCCATAATTGTCAACAACCATGACACTATGCAAGAGAATTTCCACAACAAGGATACTATTGGGAAAGATCCAGGAAAAGAGAAATCTAAACAATCAGAATGTTCAATGGATTTCTGCAGAAGCAAGGGATGATGGAAGAAATATCAACATAGTTACACATAGAGTAGAGAAGACATGAGATTATGTAATAAGACAAGATCCAAGACAACACCAATGGGTAAAGAAGAATGATGAACCACATAAGTAGTTTGATGCACAGAACGAAAAGGAGATATTCAAGCAAGCCATAAAAGAATTCTTGAAGCCGAACATTGCATCCACATCATTTACACAATATACTTAAGACGTACTAAGGTACGAGAAGCCTTCATCACTAGATCACACTAATGAAGCACAACCTATAGGAAAAGTAAGTACCATAAAGAGTTTTCTACAATCCCATGATAAACTAATAAATGATCCATCATCTGTGAAAGTGTTACAAAATATGGTAGAAATATGTAGCACAGAAGTAGAGGGAAATCTCGAACAAAAAACAATTAATCATTTGCATACAAGGAGGAAAACAAGCAGAGAATTCAGATTGAATGCCAACATTGGATATTTCAACATGGGGGATATCATACTGGATTTAGGATCCAAAGTGAATTTACTACCCAATAAGACATGGCAATGTATGGGAGAGCCCATATTAGGATATTCAGCCGTTCAACTGAAACTAGCAAATCAACACAGGGTTCTGTCGATTGGAAGGTTAAAGAGTGTGATAGCAGATTTGGATGGAGTACGCACTAAAGCCAATTTCGAAGTAATAGAAATTGTGGATGGTACAACACCTTATCCAACATTTCTTAGCTTGGATTGGGAATTTGATAATCAAGCCATAATCAATATAAAGATGAGGAATATGAATTTCAAGCCATGCGAGTATAGAGTCATTGCACTATTGGATCCATCAGAAGGACAAAGGTTTGTAGAACCCACTTGTTTCGAACTGGATGAAATTAACCAGTTATATAGAACCACTGCGCAAGAAGAATATTATGTGAATCCAACTACGTATGGAGTACTCAGTTGGATAAGTATCATGTCATGCATGTCAGACATAGATACAGGGTTGGAGAATCGACAATAGAGATTACATGAAGTCTCCACAAGAAGGTGCGCAAGAATAGATCGTGTAGTAAGATGGGTGGGTACAAAGATAAGAGAACCTCCCAAATTTCATGGGGTGAATGACCTAGAGGAATTCCTCACAAGATACGAAGATGAAGTGTTTGAAAATCAGAGGCTCTTAGCTCTAGACATAAAACTCAAGGAAACACCTACACAATGGTGGGGTGCACACAAAGAGACAATGAAGGATTGGTACCAATGTAAGAGATAACTGCACATCATATTTGGTGCAGAACATGGAAGTAACCAGCTACATAGATATGAAGGACATGGGACACCATCAGAACACTTGGATAAGTGAAGAACAATATGGAAAATGACACCACTAGAAGAATGGCCTCATCACTTTATTCACACACTGGAAGGGATTCCAAAAAATTGGTATATAGACCAGGAATTGCACAGAGGCACTATAGAATGGACAGTGTTACAACCAAATTTTATAGTCACGTTCTCATTTGAACATGAGAACCCCAACATAGATTCATAACTCAAAAAAATCATAGGGGTGATATTCATTAAGAAACCAGAAGCTGAACTTATGACAAAATATTAACAACATAACATACAGACAGTGAAAGAACTATTGTCATGCTACCATGTGCAGGAAGAAGCACCGAATGAATATGATCCACACAACATTCATATTACAAAAGTTGAAGGTGAAAGAGGAGTGGAAGGTCCACCTCTGGAATCAAAAGTGTTTTCTGCACCGATCAAGGTGAAGAATGTCAACATTGGGAAAACTGAGAATCCAAAAATGGCCAACATTGGAGACTACTGGGATGAGAAAACGATAGAAAGCATAAAAGAGTTATTGTGCGATTACAATGACCTGTTCCCCACAACCTTTAAATAGATGAAAGGCATAACAAGAGAGATAGGAGATATGAAGATACCTCTCAAATTTGAGGCTAGACCAGTCAGATAATGACCAAATAGACTGAACCTAATATATAAGCAAAAGGTAAAAGAAAAAATTGATAGAATGTTGGAGGCTAGAATCATAGAGCCAGTGGAAGAATCTGAATGGGTAAGCCCTATGGTAGTTCAGGAGAATAAAAGGGGAGGTATAAGGATATGTGTCGACCTAAGGAAGTTGAATGATGCTTGCCTACATGACCCTTTCCCTACCCATTTCATAGATGAGGTATTAGAGAACGTTGGAGGCCAGGAAGCATACTCATTCTCAGATGGATTCTTAGGTTACCATCAGATCAATATATCCTCAAAATATAGGTACAAGACCTCTTTTTTCACAGAATGGGGGTCCTATCAGTACACGGTCATGCCTTTTGGATTAAAGAATGCACCAACAATGTTCTTAAGAATAGTCACAACCGCATTCAAAGAATCGATCCACTAGCTTTTAGAGGTATATCTGGATGATTGGACAGTCTACAGTCTATTAAAAGACCATGTAGAGGTACTAAGGATGATGTTGGAAAGATGTAGGTAGTGTTAGATATCATTAAATATCAAGAAGTTCATCTTTGGGACAAATTTTTGGATACTATTGGTCCATATAGTATGGAAACAAGGCTTGTTGGTAGATCCTGAAAATATTGTAGTGATTATTAATTTACCACCACCTAAATCAGTACGTCAGTTGATAGAAACATTGGGACACAAAGGATACTACATGAAATTCAGAAAAGGGTATGCACAAATCACTGTGTTGATGGAGAAACTGTTGAGGAAAGATAGTTAATTTCAATTCAATGAGGACTACCAACAAGGATTGGACACTCTAAAAGATAAAATGGTAACAACGCCCATAGTAGTATTCCCAGATTGGGAAAATACATTCCATGTGCATGTAGATGCATCGAAAATAAAACTTGGATCTATTTTGGCACAACTAGGAGCAGGAGAGTTAGACCATCCTATAGCATTTGCAAGTAGAAAATTGTAAGAGTCAGAACAAAACTATGATACTACGGAAAGGGAAGGCTTAGAAATGATATAAGCACTACAGAATTTCAGGCACTACCTACTTGGGAAACACTTTAAAATGTTCACATACCATTCTTCCCTCAAATACCTAGTCAATAAGCCAGTGTTGGGGGTAGAATTTGTAGATGGCTACTGTTGTTTCAGGAATTTGACTTTGAAGTGATACTCAAACCAGGGAAGTTCAATGTAGGACCTGATCACCTATCAAGGATCACCAATGGAGAAGAACATACGAATTTAGAGGACAACTTCCCTGATGGAAAGTTATTTTCAGTCCAAGTAGTTGATGAATATTTTGTAGACATCATTCAATACTTGAGTACAGGGAACGCATCACAAGAATTCAACACTGCACAGAAGAAACAATTGGTATTCAGTGCTGCAAACTATCCATTGATTATGGGACACGTATACAATATGGGTGCATATAGAATCTTGAGAATATGTGTACTAGAACATGAAAGACCTAGGATTTTAGTAGAGACGCATGAGGGAATAGATGGAGGACATTATGCAGGAAAATATACCGTGAAGAAGGTATTTCATGTTGGACTATGGTGGCTGACCATTCACAGAGATGCAAAGTATTACTACCAAAAATGAGAGGTATGTCAGAGGGTTGGAAAATCTAATAGACGATACGAGATGCCCCTAAGACCATCAGTAACCTTACAAGTATTCGAAAAATGTGAAACAGATTTTGTGGGACCAATTAATCCACCATCAAAGAGGTTAGGAGCAAGGTATATCATTACTGCGACAGATTACTTAACGAGATGGGCAGAAGCAACACCAGTAAAAGATTGTTGCGCAGAGACAACAACACACTTCCCATTTGAGCAAGTGATCACTAGATTTGGATGCCCAAGGATTTTTATGAGTGACCAAGGTAGTCACTTCATTAACAATACTATCAAGGTTATGATCGAGGATCTTGAAGTCTATCATCAAAAGAGTACACCATATCACCCTCAATCAAATGGAACAATGGAAGCCTTTAATAAGATTCTAGAGAATGCACTGACAAAGATCTGCAATGTCAATAGGGACGATTGGTTCTTGAAGATACCAATAGTATTATGGGAATATAGGACTACATGAAAAAAATGACAGGGCATACACCATTCAGGTTGGTGTATGGACAAGAAGCAGTGGTGCCATTATAATTTTTGGTACCTAGTCTATGCGTAGCAACAATCACTGACATTATAGAACTAGGTGCAGTACAAGAAAGGCTAGGTCACTTGATGGTGATGGAAGAAGATATGATTCTAGCAGGATTTCACGAAGAAGTACAAAAATCAAGGGACAAATCTTGGAATGACAGACATATTAAAAGGAAGAGTTTCAAGGAAGGAGACCTAGTCTTGGTTTATGACAGTAAATTTCTTCAACACCTAGGAAAATTCAGTATGCATTGGCTGGGACCATCTGAAGTGAAGACTGTCATAGATGGGGGATCTATACATTTGAAATATTTAGGAGGTACAGACCTCAGAGGAATGATCAATGGGATTCGACTGAAGTTGTATAGGGGCAACCGACCTCCTAGTACTTAGGAAGTTACCGCATAGTAAAGAGTTATGTAGATAGTTAGATTACAAAAAATCCATAAAAAGTATAAAGTATAAAAATAAGAACAATTCAACACACATGGAGGGCCTTGACAAAATAGGACTGGGCAGATGGAACGGGGCACTGCAAGAAAACTAGGGTTTGAAGACACGATGCGCGAAAGAACGGTTAACGGGTAAAAAGGTAATGTGCACAATAAACATAATGAAAAGGGGAAAAAGTGACAAGTATTAGTGTGATACAAATGTCATTTCCCCGACACACTATAAATTTGAAAAGAGGGGGGAAATCGACCCATTTTGATTTTTTCTAAGGAGAAAAATGTTGAGTCGAGCGGAAGAATGATATAGTTTGGAATTGAGCTACTACCTGACGAATTGAGAGCTTGTCATTTGAATTTAACCACCATGTCACCACTACGAGTTGGAGCACCAAGCAGAACACGATGAAGCACCCAGAGTAGCACACGGGGACCACAAGGTGGAACTAGTGAGATGCCAACAGTGGTGGACGTGGATGAAATCAACACACCAGAATATGAATAAACCACATTACATGTGGATGAGGAGCAATAATCCACACATGAGCCTGAGCAACTGGTAGAGGATGTCGAGCAGACAAAATCCGATGCGTCTAGGGGAAAAGGGCCACATGAAGTAGAACCAACCATGGACTCCACATAGCAGGGCTTGGAAGTTGGAGTCGAAACCAGAGAAGGAAATAGAGCAAGAGCGGGGAGTACCATCCCCACAAGGGAAAGATAAGTTGAGAGAAGAAACCAGTACGCAGGGTGTGCAGTGCACTCAGGCAAAGATAAGTATAGTAATGCCAAAAATTTCCAATGAAGTGAAAACTAGGGATAACATGGTAGGAGGAGTCGATGGCCTTAAATANGGAGGAGATCGAGTTGGTTATAGAGGTGGAGGATGAGGTATAGGAGGTTTTGGAAGAGGAAGAGGACCGATGGTATGCCATAATTGTCAACAACCATGACACTATGCAAGAGAATTTCCACAACAAGGATACTATTGGGAAAGATCCAGGAAAAGAGAAATCTAAACAATCAGAATGTTCAATGGATTTCTGCAGAAGCAAGGGATGATGGAAGAAATATCAACATAGTTACACATAGAGTAGAGAAGACATGAGATTATGTAATAAGACAAGATCCAAGACAACACCAATGGGTAAAGAAGAATGATGAACCACATAAGTAGTTTGATGCACAGAACGAAAAGGAGATATTCAAGCAAGCCATAAAAGAATTCTTGAAGCCGAACATTGCATCCACATCATTTACACAATATACTTAAGACGTACTAAGGTACGAGAAGCCTTCATCACTAGATCACACTAATGAAGCACAACCTATAGGAAAAGTAAGTACCATAAAGAGTTTTCTACAATCCCATGATAAACTAATAAATGATCCATCATCTGTGAAAGTGTTACAAAATATGGTAGAAATATGTAGCACAGAAGTAGAGGGAAATCTCGAACAAAAAACAATTAATCATTTGCATACAAGGAGGAAAACAAGCAGAGAATTCAGATTGAATGCCAACATTGGATATTTCAACATGGGGGATATCATACTGGATTTAGGATCCAAAGTGAATTTACTACCCAATAAGACATGGCAATGTATGGGAGAGCCCATATTAGGATATTCAGCCGTTCAACTGAAACTAGCAAATCAACACAGGGTTCTGTCGATTGGAAGGTTAAAGAGTGTGATAGCAGATTTGGATGGAGTACGCACTAAAGCCAATTTCGAAGTAATAGAAATTGTGGATGGTACAACACCTTATCCAACATTTCTTAGCTTGGATTGGGAATTTGATAATCAAGCCATAATCAATATAAAGATGAGGAATATGAATTTCAAGCCATGCGAGTATAGAGTCATTGCACTATTGGATCCATCAGAAGGACAAAGGTTTGTAGAACCCACTTGTTTCGAACTGGATGAAATTAACCAGTTATATAGAACCACTGCGCAAGAAGAATATTATGTGAATCCAACTACGTATGGAGTACTCAGTTGGATAAGTATCATGTCATGCATGTCAGACATAGATACAGGGTTGGAGAATCGACAATAGAGATTACATGAAGTCTCCACAAGAAGGTGCGCAAGAATAGATCGTGTAGTAAGATGGGTGGGTACAAAGATAAGAGAACCTCCCAAATTTCATGGGGTGAATGACCTAGAGGAATTCCTCACAAGATACGAAGATGAAGTGTTTGAAAATCAGAGGCTCTTAGCTCTAGACATAAAACTCAAGGAAACACCTACACAATGGTGGGGTGCACACAAAGAGACAATGAAGGATTGGTACCAATGTAAGAGATAACTGCACATCATATTTGGTGCAGAACATGGAAGTAACCAGCTACATAGATATGAAGGACATGGGACACCATCAGAACACTTGGATAAGTGAAGAACAATATGGAAAATGACACCACTAGAAGAATGGCCTCATCACTTTATTCACACACTGGAAGGGATTCCAAAAAATTGGTATATAGACCAGGAATTGCACAGAGGCACTATAGAATGGACAGTGTTACAACCAAATTTTATAGTCACGTTCTCATTTGAACATGAGAACCCCAACATAGATTCATAACTCAAAAAAATCATAGGGGTGATATTCATTAAGAAACCAGAAGCTGAACTTATGACAAAATATTAACAACATAACATACAGACAGTGAAAGAACTATTGTCATGCTACCATGTGCAGGAAGAAGCACCGAATGAATATGATCCACACAACATTCATATTACAAAAGTTGAAGGTGAAAGAGGAGTGGAAGGTCCACCTCTGGAATCAAAATTGTTTTCTGCACCGATCAAGGTGACGAATGTCAACATTGGGAAAACTGAGAATCCAAAAATGGCCAACATTGGAGACTACTGGGATGAGCAAACGATAGAAAGCATAAAAGAGTTATT
This sequence comes from Picea glauca, assembly GCA_000966675.3. Classification (NCBI taxonomy): domain Eukaryota; kingdom Viridiplantae; phylum Streptophyta; class Pinopsida; order Pinales; family Pinaceae; genus Picea; species Picea glauca. The sequence goes on from JZKD02S1598878.1 coordinate 48,600, forward strand.
GTGCGATTACAATGACCTGTTCCCCACAACATTTAAATATATGAAAAGCATAACAAGAGAGATAGGAGAGATGAAGATACCTCTCAAATTTGAGGCTAGACCAGTCAGATAATGACCAAATAGACTGAACCTAATATCTAAGCAAAAGGTAAAAGAAAAAATTGATAGAATGTTGGAGGCTAGAATCATAGAGCCAGTGGAAGAATCTGAATGGGTAAGCCCTATGGTAGTTCAGGATAATAAAAGGGGAGGTATAAGGATATGTGTAGACCTAAGGAAGTTGAATGATGCTTGCCTACATGACCCTTTCCCTACCCATTTCACAGATGAGGTATTAGAGAATGTTGGAGGCCAGGAAGCATACTCATTCTCGGATGGATTCTTAGGTTACCATCAGATCAATATATCCCCAAAAGATAGGTACAATACCTCTTTTTTCATAGAATGGGGGTCCTATCAGTACACGGTCATGCCTTTTGGATTAAAGAATGCACCAACAATGTTCTCAAGAATAGTCACAACCGCATTCAAAGAATCGATCCACTAGTTTTTAGAGGTATATCTGGATGATTGGACAGTCTACAGTCTATTAAAAGACCATGTAGAGGTACTAAGGCTGATGTTGGAAAGATGTAGGTAGTGTTAGATATCCTTAAATATCAAGAAGTTCATCTTTGGGACAGATTTTTGGATACTATTGGTCCATATAGTATGGAAACAAGGCTTGTTGGTAGATCCTGAAAATATTGCAGTGATTGTTAATTTACCACCACCTAAATCAGTACGTCAGTTGACAGAAACATTGGGACACAAAGGATACTACATGAAATTCAGAAAAGGGTATGCACAAATCACTGTGCTGATGGAGAAACTGTTGAGGAAAGATAGTTAATTTCAATGCAATGAGGACTACCAACAAGGATTGGACACTCTAAAAGATAAAATGGTAACAATGCCCATAGTAGTATTCCCAGATTGGGAAAATACATTCCATGTGCATGTAGATGCATCGAAAATAAAACTTGGATCTATTCTGGCACAACTAGGAGCAGGAGAGTTAGACCATCCTATAGCATTTGCAAGTAGAAAATTGTAAGAGTCAGAACAAAAATACAATACTACGGAAAGGGAAGGCTTAGCAATGATATAAGCACTACATAATTTCAGACACTACCTACTTGGGAAACACTTTAAAATGTTCACATACCATTCTTCCCTCAAATACCTAGTCAATAAGCCAGTGTTGGGGGTAGAATTTGTAGATGGCTACTGTTGTTTCAGGAATTTGACTTTGAAGTGATACTCAAACCAGGGAAGTTCAATGTAGGACCTGATCACCTATCAAGGATCACCAATGGAGAAGAACATACGAATTTAGAGGACAACTTCCCTGATGGAAAGTTATTTTCAGTCCAAGTAGTTGATGAATATTTTGTAGACATCATTCAATACTTGAGTACAGGGAACGCATCACAAGAATTCAACACTGCACAGAAGAAACAATTGGTATTCAGTGCTGCAAACTATCCATTGATTATGGGACACGTATACAATATGGGTGCATATAGAATCTTGAGAATATGTGTACTAGAACATGAAAGACCTAGGATTTTAGTAGAGACGCATGAGGGAATAGATGGAGGACATTATGCAGGAAAATATACCGTGAAGAAGGTATTTCATGTTGGACTATGGTGGCTGACCATTCACAGAGATGCAAAGTATTACTACCAAAAATGAGAGGTATGTCAGAGGGTTGGAAAATCTAATAGACGATACGAGATGCCCCTAAGACCATCAGTAACCTTACAAGTATTCGAAAAATGTGAAACAGATTTTGTGGGACCAATTAATCCACCATCAAAGAGGTTAGGAGCAAGGTATATCATTACTGCGACAGATTACTTAACGAGATGGGCAGAAGCAACACCAGTAAAAGATTGTTGCGCAGAGACAACAACACACTTCCCATTTGAGCAAGTGATCACTAGATTTGGATGCCCAAGGATTTTTATGAGTGACCAAGGTAGTCACTTCATTAACAATACTATCAAGGTTATGATCGAGGATCTTGAAGTCTATCATCAAAAGAGTACACCATATCACCCTCAATCAAATGGAACAATGGAAGCCTTTAATAAGATTCTAGAGAATGCACTGACAAAGATCTGCAATGTCAATAGGGACGATTGGTTCTTGAAGATACCAATAGTATTATGGGAATATAGGACTACATGAAAAAAATGACAGGGCATACACCATTCAGGTTGGTGTATGGACAAGAAGCAGTGGTGCCATTATAATTTTTGGTACCTAGTCTATGCGTAGCAACAATCACTGACATTATAGAACTAGGTGCAGTACAAGAAAGGCTAGGTCACTTGATGGTGATGGAAGAAGATATGATTCTAGCAGGATTTCACGAAGAAGTACAAAAATCAAGGGACAAATCTTGGAATGACAGACATATTAAAAGGAAGAGTTTCAAGGAAGGAGACCTAGTCTTGGTTTATGACAGTAAATTTCTTCAACACCTAGGAAAATTCAGTATGCATTGGCTGGGACCATCTGAAGTGAAGACTGTCATAGATGGGGGATCTATACATTTGAAATATTTAGGAGGTACAGACCTCAGAGGAATGATCAATGGGATTCGACTGAAGTTGTATAGGGGCAACCGACCTCCTAGTACTTAGGAAGTTACCGCATAGTAAAGAGTTATGTAGATAGTTAGATTACAAAAAATCCATAAAAAGTATAAAGTATAAAAATAAGAACAATTCAACACACATGGAGGGCCTTGACAAAATAGGACTGGGCAGATGGAACGGGGCACTGCAAGAAAACTAGGGTTTGAAGACACGATGCGCGAAAGAACGGTTAACGGGTAAAAAGGTAATGTGCACAATAAACATAATGAAAAGGGGAAAAAGTGACAAGTATTAGTGTGATACAAATGTCATTTCCCCGACACACTATAAATTTGAAAAGAGGGGGGAAATCGACCCATTTTGATTTTTTCTAAGGAGAAAAATGTTGAGTCGAGCGGAAGAATGATATAGTTTGGAATTGAGCTACTACCTGACGAATTGAGAGCTTGTCATTTGAATTTAACCACCATGTCACCACTACGAGTTGGAGCACCAAGCAGAACACGATGAAGCACCCAGAGTAGCACACGGGGACCACAAGGTGGAACTAGTGAGATGCCAACAGTGGTGGACGTGGATGAAATCAACACACCAGAATATGAATAAACCACATTACATGTGGATGAGGAGCAATAATCCACACATGAGCCTGAGCAACTGGTAGAGGATGTCGAGCAGACAAAATCCGATGCGTCTAGGGGAAAAGGGCCACATGAAGTAGAACCAACCATGGACTCCACATAGCAGGGCTTGGAAGTTGGAGTCGAAACCAGAGAAGGAAATAGAGCAAGAGCGGGGAGTACCATCCCCACAAGGGAAAGATAAGTTGAGAGAAGAAACCAGTACGCAGGGTGTGCAGTGCACTCAGGCAAAGATAAGTATAGTAATGCCAAAAATTTCCAATGAAGTGAAAACTAGGGATAACATGGTAGGAGGAGTCGATGGCCTTAAATAATCCAACCACTATGTCTCAGATGCCACAAAGTTCCTAGATTCTATAGCGTAGAGCTATCTAGAGAGCATGGGAGAGTGCCCATTAGGCATGCCACTGTTGGAGCTTGCACAATGGATCCTAGGCCTATACAACATAGGTATCATGAACCTATTAGACATACCACACTGCAGGCGTGGGAAATACATAAATGTGTGTGTTAAACAGATGCTGGCAAGGGTGCACAGAGGCATCCTATGGATGGACATGCCAGTACCGATCAATGTTTACCTCATTGCATAGATTACAAGTCTACCCACATATGAGGAAAAGTCGAAGCAATACATAGAAGACAAGACTCAGTCCATGGCGATCTCCGATGAGATTAAAGCGAAGTATGGCACAGGGAGGGGAAACATAGGAATCAAGATCAATGACATCAATGATCTTGCTACTCGGTTTGTAACTAGATTTCTTGGTTGAAAATGAATGCGCAAGTGCTAAAAAGAAGAAGTGTCTGCATGAGTAGTAGCAGCTATGGCGGAATGCGCAAAGGGGAGCTCGATGAGATGGGCCCCATACCTACTCAACTAATTCCTAGAATACTGTAAGGATGCACAATACCAGGGCTCTAAGTTCTACTATTCATGGTTAATCTTCCTCATTGCACTTATGGGGTGGCACAAACTGACATATATGATATTCCTGATAAGGACAAGAAAATGTGGCGCAAAGCGCTACACATCATTGCGAAGCATCATAGATTCCAAGGTAAAGAAATTCAACAATGACATGTTCATGCAATACTTAATAGAGATTCAGAACAATGCGGCATATACATGGAGGATCTCACCAGAAAATTTCCAGGAGTATGGACAGATAACAAATTTATGTGCATCACATCATAGCATGTGGCTAGATGCAAAGAAGGACCCAACCAATGAATGGTTGCAACTGAAGTACTATGTGACTACACATGATATACACATGGAGGTCCAAGAGTGGCTTGAGGAGTTGAAAGTNATACATAGAAGACAAGACTCAGTCCATGGCGATCTCCGATGAGATTAAAGCGAAGTATGGCACAGGGAGGGGAAACATAGGAATCAAGATCAATGACATCAATGATCTTGCTACTTGGTTTGTAACTAGATTTCTTGGTTGAAAATGAATGTGCAAGTGTTGAAAAAAAGAAGTGTCCGCATGAGTAGTAGCAGCTGTGGCGCAATGCGCAAAGGGGAGCTCGATGAGATGGGCCCCATACCTACTCAACTAATTCCTAGAATACTGTAAGGATGCACAATACCAGGGCTCTAAGTTCTACTATTCATGGTTAATATTCCTCATTGCACTTATGGGGTGGCACAAACTGACATATATGATATTCCTGATAAGGACAAGAAAATGTGGCGCAACGCGCTACACATCATTGCGAAGCATCATAGATTCCAAGGTAAAGAAATTCAACAATGACATGTTCATGCAGTACTTAATAGAGATTCAGAACAACGCGGCATATACATGGAGGATCTCACCAGAAAATTTTCAGGAGTATGGACAGATAACAAATTTATGTGCATCACGTCATAGCATGTGGCTAGATGCAAAGAAGGACCCAACCAATGAATGGTTGCAACTGAAGTACTATGTGACTATGCATGATATACACACGGAGGTCCAAGAGTGGCTTGAGGAGTTGAAAGTACCAGATTTTCCAAGAGAAACACCACCATTAAAAGTCCAAACACATGGTAGCACAATCATTGCACATCAGATAGGTAGGAATGACACTAGCGAACAAAATAAAACAAAAATAGGTATAGTGGGGGAAAGAAACTCCATTTGAAAGAAGACTAGGAAACAAAATAAGTCACAACATGGTCCTAAACAGCTTCCACAGGCTATAGAGAAGGAATTGGGAGGACCGACAGGACAAGTGAGTGAAGAGGAAGCACAGACAAAGGCACAATATGTAACTATGGAAGAATAAGTTGAGTAGGATACCGGCATGGATACACAAATGATCGAAGCATATGAACAACCAGACGCCCAAAGAAAGATAAAAACGAAGCAAGTAAGTGGTGCCAGGAAGAAAGAAAAGGCCCACATGAAACAAATGGAAACACCACTGACAACAGACGACGTAGAGATGATAGCCACAACAATAGAATATCGACTGTCAGAAGTATGGGAAAATGTAGAAAACCATCGAGCTTCAATTTTGGAACAGGTACAGGAGGTAAAAACCACACTAGAAAAGTTGAGGATCAAGGCGAAACAACAACAAAAGGACAAACCAACACTAGTAAGAGAAGGAGCACCTGTCGGAGAAATAGTAAAACTCACAATACAGGGAAGTGCTAAGTTTATCATCACACCAGATATGTTGTTCATCGATGAGGAAACGACACAGAATCCTGTGAAGGATATCGAAACATTAGACTTGGCGATGCCCAATATACCAACAAAGGCTTTGTATACGTTACAGGCTAGCGTCGTGCAATATATTCAGTCCAGAGAAAGGTCTGACACGACAAATATACAAATAGAACAACAAGAAAATGTGGTATTGAAGGATGCCATCAGCTAGGAGGGGCAGAGGAAAGAGATAACACATCAAAAAGTGGACCAGATGGAGACCTAGATAGACACAGTATTTCATTCTATCTCAAATGACACAGGATCAAAGGAAACATCTTAAGAGGAGAAGATAAAAAAATATAGCACAGACTCTACAACAATATAAAGAGAAGATCAAGGAACTGGAGGAGTGTGCGGTACCTATGACTCCCCTAGCAGTCTGAGTGCAAAGAGAGCAAGACACAAAAACCTCTACAAAAAACATCGCGTAGAACATACATAGGGTGGTAGAACTGTTGGGGAACATTGGCCATCTATGGACCTAGATATTTGAAGATGGGAGCCTACAAGAGCTGCAAGGAAAGGAAGATAAATTGCACACAACAATGGTAGATGTGAAGCAACAACATAGGAAAATATCACAGCCAGGGAAGATTAAGACGACTGGAGAAATGAGTAAGGTAGAAGAAAAAGCGATACAAGCACAAAAAATCGCACGACAGGCTCAGTTGGAGCCCCTACAGGAAAGGGAAACAAAGTTGGTCATGGAAATCAACACAACAAAAACATGCCTTGAACATATATCTTGGAGGAGGGAAAGATCTTAACAACTCTAGTCACTGTGAAAGTGCTCGAAGCCATGAAAACAAAGAGAAGCTAGGCTCAGGAGCAGTGCGAACAGATAATAGACATGTACGAAGCACTGGCACAAGTAGTGGAATAAATGAGAGTTAGGCAGTGACTCAGGACGAGTCACGATGTCAGTGTTGGGAGCCTATTAGGCGCAAGCTAACTTTGAGGGAAAGGCACGACGTGGGAGGCAAATGCGAATGTAGAAGGATCAAAATGTGTAAAAAAGACATGCATGCAGAAGAGGAAGGTATGCGAGGAACACATGCAAGAAGACCTAGCCAGGATAGGGTTAGGGTTTTGGTAAGAGAATGCAATAACTGCTAAGCCGAAAATATGTATAAATAGCTACCTAGGAGGTCTAGGTAAGGGGTTGGTTCAGATTTGGTTGGATAATAGTGTGTTCGAACATTGTTAGTAGTTTCTATTGTAAGTCCGATCTAATTTTATAAGCTGTTGATCTGGGAGGATGGATTAAGGTAGATCTTGAGGGTTAGATCGCAAGCTAAGGAGTCTGATGCAATCTAGTCCACCTCATTTTAAGTTCTTGGCCTATTTTAAGGAAGAGTTGTAATGTGTGTTGCACTAAAGGTTTGAATCAAAGATAATAAAAGAGCATACCAACTGAATCTTTGTAGACATAACCCAGGAGGGGTGAACCATGATAGACCCTGCGTTGTGTGACTGAATGTTATGTATCTTCTTCGATGTTGATGACTAGATGTAAGATAATGAGTAAAGGAATTAGTTAGATCTGATATTTTACATGCATGAGTAAGAATAAGAGTGTAATGAATCTACATGTATGAACCAGTGAATGATAAAAGGGCACCGAGGTTAATCGCAGATCCCCATTCATTCCCAGGCTACAAGCATCTGAGCATTGCAACCACCCATAAGACTATCTCAGGTGAGAATGCGAAGTACATCTTGTGCACTACATTTCCTTCTAGTTTACTAGGAGGGTCGATAGTTTTAGAGGGATTTTGTTGGAAGCTTGTTTAAATCTGAACCTGGGTCAACTTATGACATTAAAGTAAGATCAAAGTAGATAAAGTAATAACCAAAAAGGACACACCTCCAGGGAAGCATGGTAAAGAAAGTGTAAATAATGGAACTGTGATTTATCCACCTTCCACTTCAGTTAACCCTCTATCTAGACCTCTCCAGATTGAGAAACCTAATTTTGACTCTATCACATGACCACCAAAGATCACTATCTAAAAGTCAACCTTTAATCCTAATTCTCATGCTTCCCAAAACTACAATATTGTTGAAGATTTGGCACCATCACCTTGTGCAATGTCGGCTCTCAAATTTCTACAACACTGCCCTAGCCAACATAGGACTCTCTTGGCATCCATCAGAGCTATAGATCCCAAATCATCCAATAATATCACGTTTATCCTGGACAATTATAAATCAAGATTCTCTCACCAACTTGTGTTTCAAATTGATGTTGTTTTTCACAAT
>JZKD02S1598878.1:77151-99016 GCA_000966675.3 Picea glauca
AAGGAGGTTTCCCCCTCGAAGAGGCTTATTATCTGAAATTATCTCTTTTTCAAGGCGTTGAGTACTTTTTCTGAGGTTTTTCTATGCTATATTGATATTTGGTTCTTAACATTTCCATTATCATGATCATTATCATATATTTTTCATCATCATAATCAACATTGTCGTCTTCATCCTCCTCCTCCTCCTCCTCCTCCTCCTACTCATCATCATCATTGTCATGATCGTCTTCATCATCATCATCATCATCATCATCATCATCATCATCATCATCATCATCATCATCATTGTCATTGTCATCATCATCTTCATTTACATTGTCATAATCATGATCATATCGTCATCATCATAATCAACATTTTCATCCTCCTCCTCCTCTTCCTCCTCCTCATCATCATTGTACTCACCATTGTCATTGTCATCATCATCTTCATTTACATTGTCATAATCATGATCATATCGTCATCATTATAACCAACATTTTTATCCTCCTCCTCCTCATCGTCATTGTACTCATCATTGTCATTGTCATCATCATTTTTGTCATCATCTTCATCACCATAATCACCATTGTCATCATCATCGTCATCACTGCTATTATCATGATCATGATCATCGTAATCAATATTGCCATCCTCCTCCTCATCATCATCGTCATCATTTTCATTGTCATCGTAGGTTTTCATCATTGTCGTCATCGTCATCATTGTCATTGTCATCACCATAATCGATATTATTGTCATCATCATCCTCCTCCTCATCATTGTAGTCATCATCATCAATGTCATTGTCGCTATTGTCATTGTCAACATCATCGTCATTGCCATTGTCATGATAATCATCATATCATCATCATCATAATCAACATTGTCATCCTCCTCCTCCTCATCTTTTCATCGTCATCATAATCATCATCATTTTCATCATAGTCGTCATCAACATCATCATCATCATCGTCATCGTCATTGTCGTCATTGTCATCACCATTGTGACCATAGACATATGATGACCCTCGACACAATTGTCTCCTAACACACTAACACTCTAATACACTATAAACACATTATGATGCCTAACACCCAGACCCACTAGCACACCTCAATCCCTAACCGCTAGCACACCTTAATTGTTGAATTTTTTTCATCGTCCTCATCATCTTTGTCCTCCTCCTCCTCCTCCTCCTCCTCCTCCTCCTCATCATCATCATCGTCATATAATACAATATATTTAATTATATAATATATAATATACTATATTTATATAATACATATTAATTATATAATACATATTAATTATATAATATAATGATTATTATAATATATATATTATATTATTATATAATATATATTAATTATATAATACATTATATATAAAACATAACAAATAACAAAAAATAAACAAAACAAACAAAAGAAATATAAAACCCCAAATATGTAATGCGTGCACAAGGAGCCCAGACGCCCAAGAAATTCATTGTGAGTATATTTAATCCAAGCTGGCACTAACAAGGAGAACCTGATCCCACTAGCAAGGAAAAGCCGACACTAGCAAGGAGTTGTGAACATATTCAGTCTGAGCCGACAATAGTAAGGAGAACCCGAGCCCACTAGAAAGGAGAACCCAACACTAGCAAGGAGTTGTGAACATATTCAATCCAAGCTAGAACTAGAAAGGAGAAGCTGAGCCCACTAGCAAGGAGAACCTGAGCCCACCTATATAAGATATAGAGACAAGGGTGATACACTAAGGGGACTACAAATGCCTCCAAAATTGGTGAGCACCTATGCATTTGAATTTTCGTAGGGTTTTATTTTATGCTTGCCGAGTTCATTGTGCATTTCTAAAATTTACAACATTTCCTCTGTGAAACTTTATTTTTTCTCAAACTGAGTTGTGGTTGTGCTCTTGAGAAAAAGTGTATGTTGGGTATACCTCTTTGAGGGTTCTGAAATTTCCCTCTATGAATGAGTGTTAAAAGAGAACCTTTATGTCACTTCTGTATGGATTTTGTGATTGGGGTGTGGTTCGATAAAAACACCAAGGTGGCCAATTTTCCCAAGCTTGTCATGACAAACTTGCTGCAATACAATGGACTTATTATATTTAAAGGATATTAAGTTACAGGTTTTGTCAAAGATGAAAATTGACACAAATTTGTTAAGGGTTTCTGAGGAGATCCAAGTTTCTTTGGAATAAACTTATTCAAGAAGAAAAATTTTATGGACTATCTTTTCAAGTTGTGAATCCAAATCATGTTTTCTCCCAAATCTGTTTGTTTAACCAATCTTTTGCATACAAAGTAGTCTTAATAATAAATTTGTCTTCCCCTAACCAAACTTGGCGTGTAAAGCAGCCTTAGGGCCTAGTTCGAACTCACCTATTGTTGATTGATGCCCTTGCTAAATTTGTCAAGCTGTATGGACTTAAAACAACTTGTAGATGCTAAGTTTATCTACTAGAAGGACTAATCTCCATGCCTTCTTAACAATGAAAACATAAAAATTAAAGTTAGATATATCTTAAAACCACATACACCAAAAGCAATGCCATTGTATATATGGAAACATTTCACCTGTCACCACATATCACCCTCATCACCATAAAAACCAAACAATTTGTCATGTAATTTGAAATTAATAATATTAACATGGTGAAAATGACACACAAAAAATTACAAGTGACTGTTGTTAGATAAGTGGATGAACCAAGAATTGTATGAGCTTATTGATGTAAAGTTTTTGTTTTTGGATACCATGTATCCCAACTCTTTGTAACGTACACAGAGTTGAAAGCATCCACCAAACAATTAATGAGCGTTCATTCATGTAAGGCTTTTGGATACTTTCGAGATCACAACTTTTTGGATACAAAGTAGCCCAATTATTTGTACTTTACAAAGAATTTAAGACACCCTCTGTCTAAATGGTGCAAACATTTAAGATGTTTGAGATTTTTTTCATTACCGTATAGCTTCTGGATACCATGTTACCCATTAATGTTGCTGATTTAGATGCCAAAAAAACATTACTCAATCCCAAAATGAAATTTTGCACAATAGTTGACTTCATATGCGAAAAAATGTTATTCAAACCCAGATAAACTTTTGCACCAAAATTGACATTTAAAAAAAACGTGTAGCTTACAACTTTTTGAATACCCTGTAGCCCAACTCTATGTATTTTACAAAGAATTTAAGTCACTTGGAAGTATAATCCCCATATAGTCTTCACAACAATTAGGTTATGTAAAGCATTTAAGTCACTTGGAAGTATAATCCCCATATAGTCTTCACAACAATTGGGTTATGTATTGTTGTCACTGAAAAGAGAAAATATTGACGAGAATAGTGCTATGTGGGTTAGTTATAGCAGACTATCTACAAGAAAAAAGTAATGACAACCTTAAAACTTAATTGTTTTATCTCAACATGGAAATATGAGTGACTAATGAATATCATGTGAGTGCCAAATAAAGCTCGTTGAAAAATATGCCAATAATACTTTGAATTTTCTACAAAATGGGAGGAAAAGACAACCACTAAGGATATACAAAATTATTGCATTGATGTATATCTCTTTCCACAATTAACTGCAAACAACAAAAGGTTTTTACCATTCTTCTCCAGGGATTCAATGATTTAAAATTCAATACTATCGTAATTTTTATTTATGGATAATAATTCAACATGTTAAATGACATTTACTCATTAAACATAGATAATTAGTATCTGATAACTAATTAATAGTTGTGACTCATTTGTCAAATTTGCTACTGTAGGTAGCTCCACAAAGCCAACTGTTTGGATGTCATGTCCCTATAGAACTTAGGAATTAGAAAAATATTATGAATTTTAACCAAGTTTTATGCCTCTTAGATCTCAACATGTTTTTCTACCTGTGGCCACAAAAGGCAACCCCCATAACAACTTGTTATGCAATTACCCTGGAAGATTACAAGCAGGTATGCCTTCTACGATCTTACTACAATGCTCAACCCTAAATTTTATAGATACGATAAATGAAACAATTTGGAAAATTGATCTATTCTATATGCAAAGAAAACCATAGCCCAAAATTGGTTTTGCCTGTCCTGAATCTTCAGGTCACACAATTCTAAAAACAATCTTGCACATAAATATAATTTCAAAGAGATTGAAAACATAGTTGGATTATTGTCAGTAACTAAAGTCCATATTTTATCACTCCACAATTCATAATTTCTAGTGGTCTAAATGTGCTTCACAATGAGCTAAACTCTGGTAAATTTTTGGGACATACTTTAATCTTTGTTATCTTGTTGATCCACTCATTGATGGCACATTTTATGGCATAAACCATATTCAAGTACTTGAAATTGTTTCCTCTAAAATACTTGGTTCTAAGGGGTCTGATATGCATTGTTCAAGAGTTGATTTGTCATTTTCTTATGATTTTAAATCTAGCTGGACAGATTTAAAAATTGATGGCTTGAGTTGAAAAAGGGTTGAATTTGATTTCATAAATGGTTAAGTTCTAAATATTGGGAATGGATCTGATAATATAAGTGATACACAAAACTGAATCATTTGCAAAAGTGAACAAAGGTGTAAAATGTCTCTGTAGATAATTTCAATGGAAGTTATTCAAGTAATCCATAAAAGTAGTCTTCTTATAGTTTATTTATACTTAGAACCAAGGTTCCTAGATTCATTGTCCATTTTATGTAATAAGCAATAATAAAACCAAATTTCTTGTTGCAATATAAGTGATACATCTTTTATGCATTGATTTCTTTCTCAGTTTCCATACTTGAAGATTGTTAATCATGTGATGATAATCTATCTTTTCCAGTATATGTATTACTGTAAAGTCTTCATATTGAAAATAATACAAGAAGTTTTGAGTTTTGATATTTTTGTAAGATGAAAAAAAAAATTGAGTTGCATCTATTAGGTTTGCTACTCCTTACATTAGCCCTTAGTTGAATTTCAGATATGTATTACATATTTTCCCTTGTATTGCATCTTTTCAATGAGTTTGAAGTGTTTGAAGCAAAGGGTTTGCAACCTTTGTGATGGGAGTTACTTCCTTTGAAAGCTAGACAAAGACTCTAACATATTGCCATAAGAAAGCACATTTTGTTCGATGGAACTTATTTGTTGCCTCAACTCTGTAGAGGCCTCTTGAAGCTGGAATTTGGTCTCTTTAAGTTTTCTTTGTAGGTCTCACTTGTCAAGAATTTCTTAGTATTGACATGGGTGTAGAATCTTGAAGAGACAAAGTTCAAACGAGTTATCTTAAATGATTTAGGTGTAATTTTTGTAATTATACACACAATAGATTGTTATACCATGGTAGAGGATGTAGTATTTTAGCATTGATAACATCCATATTTATATAATTTTTTCCATTGCATGCCTTGTCATGATTGACTTTATTCCACGGTGATTTTCAAATCATTTGGTATTAGAGCATTTTATTGCCTTGTGGAATTTTTCATACTACCAAAATTGAATCCATGGGAAATGAATTGAAGAAAGAGAGACTTCAATATCTTCAATCCTTCAACCAAAGAAAAAAATAAGTGAATTAAGAATTGAAAGGGGCAATGGAGCAACTAGAAAAATAGAACAAATAATTACAAGATAGATACCAATGATCACAACACCTCATTTGAACCATGGAAACATGGAGCCCAATGTTTTGAAAGCACAGAAACCATGAAGTGCAGGATGGGAATTCTTGAGGAAAGTAGTCTCAAAAACATAGAAAATATGTAGCAAAAATTGAAAGTGAAAACAAAAATCTTGGCTAGGCTTCAAGAATCTATTGAAAAACTGAAACACGAAGATAAATCTATTCTCTCTACCAAAGATGAATAAACCATACCCAAGTGTAATGTGGTAAGCACCTTATTAAACAACCTTTCTCAATTTGAAACAATAAAAGAGTATTTTGGTAGTTTTCATAATGACACAAAAGGCACATGCTCTAATTTATTGAAGATGGAGTATCATGACTGAGGTGTCATAAGCAAACCGATTGAGGTGGAATATAGATCAACTCACCTTGGTCTAGGGTATCTAGGTGTAGTGACCATTGGGGAATGTTATATTACATCCAAAGAAAATACACATTCCAAGATGTTGGAATGTTATTGACCTCTATCACCAAAAAAAATAAAATGAGTCAACACCAAAATCACTTTTGTAAAGGCTCAACATCACCAGAGTGAGCAATCTTCCAATGGAGATAATGAGAAAGGTCAAAGCGTAAAAAATAAGGAAAACCATTATCACTTCAAAATTCCAAAACAACAACTCGGGAGCCATACAAGAAGGAGAAACATGTGAGAAAACACTATGGAAGCCATGAAAGGTATGTACAATCTAATAGTCACGTGATTTGTTGTTTCTGCAAAAAGAGAAGGAATACGACAAAACAATGCTTGTTTGTATATCCTTTCTCATTATATGGATTGAGTAACCATTGTTTCACAATGATCTAGAAGAGGAAACCTAAAATGAAGGAGCATAGATACTCAAGGAATAACGAAGGTTGCTAAAACTATTCCATTTAGTCTAGATCCGCGGATCTAGACTCACCCAGATCCATCTGCATCGTGGATCCTGCCTCACCGAATCCAATGGATCCAATGACATGAATCTCATCATGGATTCAATAACAGAGATACAGTGAAACTGGTTTCTATTCAATAAGAAAATATGTTGAAACTGTAAAATGCAGTGGAAAATAAGCTTGCTAGAATGGTGGAGGCTTATCTCTGAGAAGAGATGTGATGGCTGTGCTCATTCACAAAAAGATGGTTACAATGAGGCTCTCCAAGAATTTTTTACAATAAAAAAGAATTCCAAAACCATATACATCCAAAAACCTAACCCTAGGAGATGAAGTGCCAAAAGTCATGTGGGCCCCGTTGGGGTAAGCTAGTACATCAACTTCCCGGGGTCGTAATTTTTGCATACGATCTTTGTTTTAGGCGCACAATAGCTCGTTGGAAAGGTCTATCCGAGGACTACACATGTTGTCGTCAGAATCTAACTTCATCTACAGTTTGACTATGGTGAGCCCTAAAAATGTTGTTTAGGTCCTTAAAACGACCTCGAAAGTTAGGGACCCAAAAACTAGGAAAAAACTGTCAAATTGGAAAACTGCCAAAACGAACCTGTTGGAATAGGTGGGAGGTCACCGAAATCCATCTGGATCAATCCTCTCTCCTTAGGAAGAAATGGTATCCATTGTGTTGAGTGCCCCCATTAGATGAGGAAATTTCTGTTGAATTTGGCCCCGGGTGAGCCACTTGCCTTGGTGGAGGAGCTACCCTGCTTTGACAACTCGATAAAGCTAGATCCTTTGCTGGCGAGTGCCCTTGACCTGTGTGTCAATATAATCACTGGATTCTTTTTTCATGCAATCAGGATTGAGCTCTGTTGGTGTCAACTATTCTGCTATCTTTGAGGTGTCCAACAATGGTGGGAAGTATGTCCAAAGGAGATCCCGTTGAATACTGGGTGCATTCCAAGGAAAGGAGGAATGTTGAGCTCAAAATAATTTTCACCCATGGCCTTGGTGATTGTGTAAGGTCTGTAATGGAGTGGGTGAAGCTTCCAATGGGGCCCTGTAAGATGTTCTTTCTGCAAGTGTAACCACACTTTGTCTCCCACTTGAAACTTATGTGGCACCCAATGTTGATCATGGCACTACTTATACTTGGCATTAGACTTATTTAGATTATCCTGAACCCATTGTAGGATGTGATGGATCTACTCAATGAACTAGGAGGATTTTTCACCTTCAATTGGAGCAGATGATGAATCGGATGAGGTGGCTGCAAGAGGTAGTGAAACATCCATGGGAGCCAATGATTGGAATCCCAACCCAACCTGAAAGGGGTTGTTTCCGATTGAGATATGTAGGGCTCTATTGTAGCTATGCTGAACATAGAGAATACTCTCATCCCATGTTCGGGGGTACTTGAAATTTTACATGCGTAGGATATGCAGTATCATCCGATTGACGACCTCATTTTGGCCATTTTTCTGGGGGTGGAAGGAAGTGGATTTGGTGAGCTTGGTGTCCAATAGTGGCCAGAGGCTCGACCATAATGTGTTAAGGAACCGACTGTCCCGATATGAGATAATGTTTTTTGGGATTCCAAAATGTACCTAGACTCGTTCAAAGAAAAGCTTGATAGTGGCCTCTGCTATGATTCTCTTTTTGTAGGCAGTCAGGATTACCATCTTGGAAAAGAGATCAACAACAATAAAGACACAGTCATTTCCCCTCTTGGTGGACGAAAGGCCTGACATGTAGTCTATTGAGACGGATTCCCATGGCCTTCCAGGAGTAGGCAGGGGGGTGTATAGGGCTTGTTTCTTAGTGGTCGATTTGCAATAACACAGGCAATGCAGGACCTGATATACTTCCTGACATCCTGTCGAAGTTTCGGCCAGTAGAAATGTTTCTACAACACTGCCACTGTCTTTTCAACATCGAAGTGTCCTACCACTCGACTATAGTGGGATTCCCCAATCAACTTCACTCGCTCGCTTGATTGAACGCAGAGATGGCCCAGTCGACACAATAGCTCGTCCTGAAGATGGAAATTAACGACAATTGAGTTTGCACCCAACATTTGGTATGTGGTGGAAAAGTCAAGGTCTGTCTCATAGAGGTTGGGCCATCCAGAGGTCTCGTTGCCACAAGAGTCTAGCACTGTGGTGAGTGTCACAACTGGAGGTCGACTGAGACAATCAACGACTTGGTTGGTACTACCTGTTTTATACTTGATGTTGAGGTGGAACTGCTGCAAGTATGTGGACCACTTCTGATGGTGGTCATTCTGCAATTTACCTTGTGTCTGCATGAACTATAGTGGGTTATGATCCATGTGGATGACTGTCTCATTCCCAAGAATGTAATGTCTCCACTGGCGGTAGGCTTGCACAATAGAGTACATTTCTTTGTCATAAGTAGGTTATTTACAAACAACATATGATAGTTTCTCACTATGATAGGCCATGGGGTGGATGTTCTAAGTGAGAACTACGCCCACAACATATTCTCAAGCATCTATCTCGTCTCAAAGGGTTGTTGCAGGTCTGACAATGAAAGTAATGGGGTTGAGCACAAGCGCTACTTTAAATCATTGAATGCTTGTTATTGGGACATACCCCACACAAATGTTTCCTTACCACCACCCCTGGTTTCTTGGCTGAGGGCCCATGCAATATGGGAGAATCCAAACACGAACCTGTGATATAATTTGGCAAGGCCTAAGAAGCTCCGAAGCTCAGTGAGTGTGGTTGGGGCTGGCCAGTCACAGATGACCCGGATGTTGGCTGGATCCACATGCACACCATGCTGATCCACGATGTAGCCTAGGTACTGGACCTTGTCCATGTCGAAGGAGCATTTTTCGAAGTTGGCATAAAGCTTGTGCTATCACAGAGTGTGCAGAACCTGTTGAATATGTTGCAAGTGTTCCACCCAAGTTTTGTTGTAGATGAGGATGTCATCGAGATATACCACTACACAATTATTGGTGAAAGGTTGAAGGATATCGTCCATCATCCTCATGAAATTTGCTAGAACATTTGTCAAACCAAAGGGCATGACCAACCATTCAAAAAGACTTTATTTTGACTTGAACGCGGTCTTACATACATCTGTCTATTCTATGGGGACCTGGTGGTAGCCCGACTTTACATCAATCTTACTGAAGTGTTTGGCCCTCTTGAGATGAACAAGGAGGTCGTCGATTCTGGGAATTGGGTACCGGTTCCTGACTGTGATTTTATTTAAGGCCCGATAATCAATGTAGATTCTTCAGGTCATGTCTTTCTTTGGGCTCCCAAAAGGCGATGAGTTGGGATGGATGTGCCCCTTATGGATCAATTCTTTGATCTGTTTCTTGATCTCCTCATTCTCTAACAAAGAGTGGCAGTAGACTGACCCATTGGGAAGTGGTGCGGCGGGGTTCATATCGATGGAATGCTTTACCTGGTAGTGCAGAGGTACCCAAGTATGCGAGGAGAAGATATATTTGTATTTTTCCATGACCTTGTCCACTCATTTCTGCTGTGTGGAGAGGTTGACCGCGGAGGCCCTGGATGTGGCCGCAATATTTTACTCACTCTGAGAGAGAATCATGAAGAACAAAAACTTCCTGGTCTGATAGATGACCTTCCTACATTTCTTGGTAGAGATAAAGGAAATATCACTAAGTGGGACTGCCTCGAGTATCCTGTATAATTTCCTGTTCAAAGTAATAATAACACTTTGAGGCCTAGACTTATCATATACAACATGATGTTTCCATAAATAAGGTTGCCCCAAAATAACATTACAAACTTCGAGAGGAGAAACATCACACAACACCTCATCTTTGAAGGGTTTGATGACGTACAAAAGGATACACTGTTGGCTGACGTGGAGATTACTTTCTTGGCGGAGCCATCCAATGGTGTAAGGATGTGGGTGCGACGTTGTTAGCAGGGCTAGCCTCTTGATGACCTCTTATGAGATGAGTTTCTTTTGGCTATCACTATCAACAATAAAGTGCAGTGGGGTGCCTTTTACCCACATCTATGAATGAAAGAAGCACTCGCCTTCTTCTGGCTCGTCTGGTTCATCGGGCTGGACCTTGGTGGTAGAAACAATGGCACTAGGTTTCACATCAATGATTTGTCTCCCCCTTTATGGTTCTGACTCAGAGTTGGAAACCACATCTGATTCATAGGCTTTCACCTCAGCCACCAGCGATTTCGTGGAGCGACAATCAACACTGTTATGCCATGGGATCTTATGGAAGTCACACCCCTTCCCAATATCTTTCTTTGTCTTTTCGGTGTCCTTCTTTACCTGCGGCTTAGACTGGTTGTCCTGAGGCTTTCTGTCTTTTCTCTATCCTTTGTTTTGCGGGTTGGGGATTCCCTTTACTTGCTTCTGATGTGAGGAGTTCCCAGGTTCAAATTGCTGCATCTTTTGTTTAAGCTTTTTCTAGATTTTGACGACATATCGATAGGTCGCGCCCAAGGAAAAGATGTCCAAAAGTTCCATTTTGGCCTGGATGTATCTATGCAGACCACTGCGATACTTGAGCACTAGATGTCACTATGAATCTTTGATACCCATCTTGGTGCGCAAGGTATGGAAGATATTTGTGAACTCTGGCACTACTTGGTCTCTTTCTTGATGTAGTGTGGTCCATTTTGTATACAAGTCGTCATAACTTCCGGCAGGGTAGTATTTTTCCTTGATAGCGTCCCTGAAGGAATCCCAGGTGACCACGACAGTAAATAATGAGGGTTCCTCTGTTTCCTTTTGCTCACAGAAAGTCTCTCACCAATCTTTGAGGAGCGCAAATGTAATCTTTTCTCTGTTCGAAAAGTTATGGACATAAAAATACCCTTCTAGAGGATTTAACCATTTGTCTATAGCATTTGAGTTTATCTGACCTTCAAATATGGGAATATCAAAGTTTATTTGTACCTTGAAGGGGGCGACGCCTCCATTCGAGGAAGATGTGTCGCCTGTTGGTAGTCGCTGAAGGATTTGCGCAAAACTATCCATCATTTCATTCCTATGTTGCATGAGGGCTTCCTCGAGCAACATTTTGGAAGGATCTCCTGTCTCAACGTCTTTCTTTTCTCCTGCCATGAGAGGTCACTTGGACGTTGGAGAGATTGTTTCCTTAAGAGAAACAAGCTCGAGACCCAATTCTTTGTACTATGACCTCGTCGGGGACATGCATTTAGAATGACAAGGAGCAGACCGCTCTAATACCACTGATCTGTATTTTATGAGCAGAACGAAAATGAATACAAATTATCATTATTCTTAACATAGAGACACAAGAATAACAAATAGACAATAAAACTGGTTTCTATTCAATAAGAAAATATGCTGAAATTGTAAAATGTAGTGGAAAACAAGCTTGCTAGAATGGTGGTGACTTATCTCTGAGAAGAGATGTGACGACTGCACTCATTCGCAAGAATATGGTTACAATGAGGCTCTCCAAGCCTTTTTTACAATAAATAGGGATGCCAAAACCATAGACATAAAAAACCTAACCGTAGGAAATGAAGTACCAAAAGTAATGTGGGCTTCGTTGGGGTAAGCTAGTACATCAACTTCCCGTGGTCGTAACTTTTGCATACAATGTCTGTTTTAGGCGCACGATATCCCATTGGAAAGTTCTATCCGAGGAATACACATGTTTCCGTCAATATTTGACTTCGTTTATAGTTTGATTGTGGTGATCCCTAAAAACGCTTTTTAGGGCCTCAAAATGACCTTAGAAGTCAAGGACCTGAAAACTAGGAAAAAACTGCCAAAATGAACCAGTTGGAATAGGTGGGAGGCCACCGACATCCATGTGGATAAGAGGACTTGTTGAATTGATGGAGTATGTCATACCATGCTAAAACTATGGAGATTTGTTGAGTATGGTTCGATATATTCCAAGTATGTGGAGATATGCAGTCGCTACAAATTATTTACAACTAAAAGACAATGATCACAATAAATGATAAATGATGTATATTGATGGAAGGCCAAAGGCATTTGAAAATATTTTAGGTCTTATAAACAGTACAAGACCCAAGACACCAAGAAAGAAACCCAATTGTATATTTGAGGGGTGTGAAGGAAATCATATATTCATATGTGCAGTGAAAAAAATAGCTGTAGGGGAAGAGTTGTTGGTCAACCACAATTTGAATCGAATTGATAGAGGCGTTTCTATTATGGGTTAAATATGTTCTACCAGTATACCCAACCTATAACTAATGTTTTCATTTTTGTATCTTTAACACACATTTTAATATCTCATGTTTCTTATATTATTTTCTAACATTCTAAAATATCATGCTTCTGATACTGTGGCAGGGTGATTGTGGGAAGGCACCGACTATCTCACAACAAGTATAACAATAATTTTCATATCATTTTTTGCTGACAATAATTGAACTAACATGTTTATTTGTTGATGTAGATGAGAACACTGTTGAAGCATGATTATGTGGGTGATGAATGTTTGATTTAATCAACCTAATGCAAAAAATTTGAAAGGCCTTGAGAAAGGAAAATAGTTAACTTATTGAATCATCTAGGTGTAAGCCAACTGCAAAGGAGACTAGACAAAGGATGAGAACTTTAACGCATGATGTAGAACAATATGGGGTAAGCGCAATTTTTAGAAAATATTATTTCTGACATATATTAATTTGTAAATTTTGTTTGATATCTTTATATGAGCAATAATCAAACATTTTATTTCTATAGGAATTTTTGGATTTGATGGTACATGCTGGTCATGGGGACATTGCTGGTAGAAATGATGCACCATCCCCATAGTGTCCTATCATGAACCACATACCTGTGAGGCTATTTGCCTCTCCGTATGTGGCTCAAAGGAATGAAACTCTTGGGGCCTATCAGATACCCCACTGCACACACTACACTGTGCATGTGATGGTCTATAGGGCAAATCTCACGAGGATGTGACTATAGGGCATTGTTATCCTGAAGCATAACGTTTTCAAATCTTGGGAACAATCTCCATCAACGTTTTGGTGGACGATAACATGGTTTCCTTGAAGATACAACAAATCCCAGGTAATCACTTTTTTTAGGTTTTTGCGGTGTGAGTTTTCAGAGTTTGTATCTTCTGTATTAACCAAATAAAATGGGGGTCCTTAACACCTTATCCATAAGGGAAACAAGAATCTCTGATGACGAACATCTTGAGCAATAAATATACCACTTAACCAAGGTGTTTAGGAGTATAGTCTATAAAGATAGGGACATCAAGAATGCCTTAAAAGGAAATAAATACGATCGTGTTCCCAAAATGATCCAAACTCTACCATGAAAGGATACCTCCCCTACATTTGGGGGGTCACAGATAAGATCACAATATTTTTGAAAGGAAAGGAGATTACAACTTCGTTCAAGCCTCTAATTATTGTGAGACAAAAAATGAGGTCAGTAAAAGATCTGATTGATCAATGTCAAGGGAAGGGCATCTATTAGATTTCATGTTTTTGTGGAAAGTGTTACATTGGGGAAATCAGGTGATCGTTCCAAATTAGGATCAAAGAACATGAAGAAACATTAGAAGAGAACGAACTCACACCTCTACTTTGGAAAAACACTCTCAAAACCAAGCACCATATGTTCCTGGAGAACACCAAAATCCTCACAGAAGAAAACCACCTTTATAAATGATGGGTTAGAGAGGCCCTTGAGATAACTAAGAACCCAAACAACATGAGAAAAGATGATGGCCTAGAGGTAAGTAGAAGTCGACTTCCCTTGTTGAAGCAACAAAGGAACCTAAAGAACCCAGAAAACTTGGTGTAACTATCTCTCCCTCCCTACTTTTAGGATTTTTGTTGTCATTTTGTTTTAGAATTAGTAGTCCTCTTTAGTGATCATAGATCTATTACTATATATACTAAGTACACCTACACTATGTAATCAATTATTTAGGATATTACACCTTAATTAATTTATGTCATTTAGCATACCTTTGGAATATACCATATATGTATACTTGGGTTAGGTTTTCAAGTCAGTTAATAAACTAGCCTATTTTAAACCTAGATTAATTATTATATATTTGGTTATTATTATATTAGGATCTAAATTAATTATTATATATTCGGTTATTATTATATTAGGACCTARATTAATTATTATATATTTGGTTATTATTATATTAGGGCTTATTGTTTATGATAATATATGATTTTTTAGGTTTTTTTTTATTTTTATAGATAACCTATTAGGCRTCCTTTAGATATTTATACTCTTACAAMYTATTATATTAGTACATACCATTGAAATATTATTATTGAACATAATGTATTATTATTTAGAATTAACCATTTAGATTTATTATTTGAATAAACAATTAATTAATTATGTAKATTTTAGTATATTATCATATTTATGATGTAGAGTTTTAGGTCTTTTAACATATATAATGATTTATAATTCATTTATGATTAGTTATTAGGTTAACTCTCTTTGCTCGTTCTTAGTTTTTTTTGTTTTTTTTTTTTGGCACTCTTAGGGATGAGTACTTAGGTATTTAAGACAACCTATTTGGATCTCTCTACATCTTTTTGTATTTATAACGCAGTTTTGCTACCCTAATCATCAACTAAGTGTCTTGAAGATGAATCTAGGTAAGGATTCAAAAAGTTGACAAAAATGAATTCTATTATGGTTAATCCGAAAGATGAAAACTCTGAAATCTCAAGTGTTTATGAATATCTTAATTAATTTCTACCATTTAATTGAAACCTACATATTTCAGATTATTTTAATGTAATTATCATATCATTTTGGAGGAAAAAATGCTTTTATAGGAACTTGCATGGCAAGGCTTTAGATTATTTTGGGCCCACCATTCACACATGGTGGAATGCTCAGAATAAATATTTTAAAAACAATCTTATGAACCATATGGTTGACATGTTTAGTGATACATTCAACAAGTCTGAAATCACCTTGAGGGATGGTACACAATTGAAATTTGTCAGAGATCAATAAAGGGTTCAATTGAAAAATAACCATAAGTATTATCATCCTCTGGCCATTCCCATGAGGGGATGGAACAATATACATGACAACGCAAAGGAGAGTGCATTGAGACAAGAAGGGAAGACACCACCTGGCCTTGCAAGGTAATATATGATATTTTGAATTGAATATGCTAAATTTTCTTTAGTTCTACAGAAAAAATTGTGATATTTAACATACTTGAAACTTTTGGTAGGCTCCCAGACACATCAAAAGAAACTAAGGAAATACTATAAAAACAAGAACAACACAAACTTAGCCAAGGTGGTTATTGGATATTAAAAGATCGAATTGCAAGTACCAAATAATTTAACCATATTATTCATATTATCACACAAATTTTATTTAATTGAAGCCAATAAGAAAAAATCCTAATCTTATGTGATGTAGGGGGATACGTTCAACATTTTTTCCACCAAAGAATACTTGAAGGTCAATTTCAAGTTCGACCTTAAAGCAGTGGTAGAGCGTCGACAAAGGATGGGGAAAACATAATCTATCTCTTTGAACAAGATGATAAATAAAATGACAAGATTGTAGTTATTGATTACTTGTCAAATATATTGACGATTGATTTAACCCATCATTCAATGTGTCTATTTATTTTAAGAAAAAAATAAACACTAGTTCATTTGACAGTGGTGCACAACAACACCATGATTCTAGTGGTGTGCAGGCCCGTCACGATATGTGTCTCTTTAAAATCAAACGTATAATATGACGATTATTAATGTTTACTTACAGATGGTGTACTTATAACTTTTCTTGTTTCAATGACATAGCATGTAGGTGAGGGTGCTAGGAGAGGAGAGGAATCAATGACAATCCAACCAATGGTGTCGACTACTCCTCTAGGTAAAAAACATAGTAATGGTATTTTTACTAATGAAACACTATTATGAATAATAACTAACCATGTCCTTTTAACACTTTTTGTTATTGTAGTCAATGCCCCTGTAGTACATCAGCGTGCATGTCGTACTCTAGAAGTAGTAAAATTCTTGAGATGATGCATCATCATCCAACACCAGAAGAGGGCCCAATAGATGAAGGGGATCAAGACGAATGTAATGATAATTTACTCATGAATTATATCGAAAATAAGAAATGGAAAAATAAGTGATTATACATATTTTGAGGAAATTTGTTATTAAGTATAAATTATTTGTTGTACAATTTTTTGTTTTGCTACCTTCTTATGCATGAACCTTGTATGTTGTTCTCTATTCATGTACCTTGTTTCTTTCATTTACCTTTAATTATTGTTTTTCTACTTGTTATGCATGATTGCATATGGGGAATTGAGAGTGATGCATGGGGGGAGGGACCAAATGAGTTTCCCCCTTCACGTGGTTGTCTCTATTTAGTAGAGAATAAATTATTATTGAAACCAAGAGGATCTCATTCATTAGGTATTCCCCTTTAGTATTTCTAGAGCGTCATACATGTTTAATTATTGTTCAATCATATAATGTTTTATTCTCTTTGACAAATGCAACCTCATACATGTTTAGTTATTATATAGTCATATAACCTTTTATTGTCTTTCAA
The DNA here is from genome assembly GCA_000966675.3 of Picea glauca. Taxonomy (NCBI): domain Eukaryota; kingdom Viridiplantae; phylum Streptophyta; class Pinopsida; order Pinales; family Pinaceae; genus Picea; species Picea glauca. The sequence continues at coordinate 94,299 of JZKD02S1598878.1, forward strand.
AAATGTAGGTTTGAAGGGCGGTCACCTCCATGATCCATAGCACATCTCCAACACTATATAAATCATTTTCTTCTCTTGCCTCATGAATTTTCCTTCATTGCTTTGTATACTTAAATTCAAAATCCAAGGATAGATAATCGTGGAAACAACTATTATTCATTTAATAATATTGTTTTTAGAGATTATTAATTGTAAGTTGATGTGGTATATTATGTTCTCCCTTAACATTTTTGTTTTCCAATGTTCAATGTTCAGAAACACCTATTTAGAGGAGTTGGCAATGCAAAATTCTAGCTAGAGCTAGTGATTGATTCAATGAACATTGACAACAATATTGATAAATCGAGTGGCATGAAAAAAGTGAGTTCTATACCTGTACATATGCAATCTTTTGGTCCATAATTATTTCTATGCTTTTGGCACTTGTACCTCTCCATATGCTATATATCTTAGACCATGATGTATTATTCCCTTCAAGTAACAAAGCACATGTGATGCAGTGACCAAATGAATTTACCTTGGCTCAACCATATACTGGCTCATAATATTCACTAAAAAACATTAATCAAATTTGCTACTAACCAAATGTATCAAAGATTCAATCAATTTTCTATACACCAAAGGATTAAAATCTAAATCAACATGCAACTTTGGATTTGGTACCTGTTGCGCGTGCACAACAACCTTCAAATTTTCTTTTTTTATCATCTCTTGAAGACAAGAAATTAGCCTCCCTCCAAATCTTACTACCAGAACCCTTGCTGATCCGGATTATTTTGAGAATGACATGAAGGAAGAAATATAACCAATATATAACAACGAAATACACAAAAATATATAAGAGAACACAAAAAAACAGTGAAAACCCAACTTCTATTACTGAATAAGATAGAAAACCACTGTACTAGAACACAAATTGGAAAAATTGGGTAGATTATCTCTAAAAAGAAAGAGACGTTGGCTACGCTTCATTCACAAGAAGATTTACCTCACACTCCATTGCATTCTTAAAGGGCCTCCTTCACCTTAATTATATATGAGAGAGTGAGAGGAGAAAAATTCCCATGATGCATGTGGGATAAATTGGACTAAGCTTATAAAATGCCATAGGCATGTAAAATACTAGGACTTCTCGGACATCTTAGTACTACTCTAGTCTAAGCGCGCTTAACTACAGAGTTCTAATGGGATCTGGTGCATTAATGTTATATTGTAGGCATGTACATAATACCATTACATGGTGTCTGTAATTAACAAATGAATATGACATTACATTCCATTCCCCACCAAAAGGGTGAATGTCATGGTTTATCAAAACCACAAGCTCAAAATGGTGATTTAGTGGAAAAGGTGGATTGCCATCGAGATCCATCTGGATCATTCCTCCCCCCTTAGGAAGAAATGGTCCCCATTGCATCAAGTTCCCTTGGGAGATGAGGAGACTTCTGCTAAATCTGAAGCTTGGTGTGTTTCTTGCCTTGTTAAAGACGCTGTCATGCTTAGCTTGTTGAAGGTTGTCATGAACCTGTTGTTGGAGGGGTTGAATCTGTTCAACCAATATAGCTTCATGATATACTTGAGTGTGCGAGGAATCTGTTGGTGAAGATGCACCATGAAGAGTATGAAGGGTCCTGTTATAACCTTGCTTGACTGGGCAGTGTGGAGGCATCCCCGTAGGTGCAACAAGAACATCTTGGTACTCTTCTACAATCTTGTCGATCTGCTTCTGTTGGATAGAAAGGTATTGGTCTAAGGATGAAGTGGTTGCAATGTCCTTTTGTTCACCTTCTGATCGGATTATGAAGAGGCTAAAATTTGCAGTATGATAGATTACTTTGTAGAATTTTTTTGGTGGGACAATAGTTAAAACTACCTCTAGTGTCCTGTATAATTGACGCCCTCGAGTAACAATAACGCTACGGGGTTGAGACTCATAAATATCATGACGCCTCCACATATATGGTTGGCCTAATATAACATCACATACTTCTAGTGGGACAACATCACATAATACCTCATCCTTGAAGGGATTGATGCCGTAGGACATGCGACATTGTTGGCTGACACGAATATCTTGACCCTCGCGAAGCCACCTGATGTTGCTTGGCTGCGGGGTGTTGTTGTTGGAAAATCCAAATGCTTGAAAACCTCTGCTGAGATGATGTTATTTTGGCTTCCGATATCAACAATAAAATGTAGTGGGGTCCCCTTCACCCACATTTGTGAATGGAAGAGTCACTCCCCCTCCTCAAGATCCTCTTTTGGTTGGATTGTTGTATTTGCGACAGTAGCAGTGGGTTTTGCATCAATTATCTGTCTCCTTTTATCATTTTCTGAATCAGGGTCCAAGTCAGGGTTTGGATATTTATCTTTGAGCTTGGCCACCAATGACTGTATTGAGCGACATTCATCAGTGTTAAGCCAAGGGCTGTTGTGGAACTCACACCACTTTCTTGTGTCTTTCTTAGACTTCTTGTTACCCTTCTTTGCCTGCATCTGGAATTGGCTCTCTTGAGGTTGTCCTTCCTTGCTCTATCCTTCATTATGTGAGTTAGAGTTTCCTTTTCCATGCTTCTCCCACTTGCTTTGCTGCTTGAATTTCTGCTCAATTTTGATTGCATATCGATAAGCATCTCCCAATGAGGAGATGTCTAGAAAATCCATCTATGTTTGGATGTACCTATGTAGACCATTGCGGTAACTCAAAACCAAGTGCCGCTCAGAGTCTTTGAGTGCAAGGTATGAAAGATGTTGGTGTACTTTGGCACTCTCTGATCTCTTTTCTGACGCAGATTTGTCCATCTCATGTATTGGTCATAATAGTTTCTGACAGGGTAGAACTCCTCCTTTAGGGCATCTACAAAGGCTTCCCAAGTGGGTTCTCTCCCAACTAGTGTAGATTCATCTATGGTGTACCTCTCCCAGTAACATTCCCACCAAGATCTGACATGGGGAAGGGATTTAAGGACCACAAATGTGATCTTTTCACTGTCGAAATTTTTTTGGACAGAGTAATAACCTTCTAGCAGATTCAACCATTTTTCTAGAGAACTTGCATCTATCAGGTCTTCTAATAAGGGGATAACAAAGTTGACTTGTACCTTGAAGGGTGTCTCACTTGAGAAATGACTTCTTGTCAAAGATTCATCGGTTGCAACCATCAATAGTCTTTGAAGGATTTGAGCAAAGTTTTCTATCATCTCATTCCTTTGTTGCACGAGGGATTCCTTGAGAAATGTATTGAAAGGATCTATTGCTTTGTCATATCTCTTTTCTTCCACCATGGGAGGTCTCTTGGGCTGGTGAGAGAGGTTTTCCTCAATAGAAACTAGCTCTATACCCAACTCCCTATACCCTGACCTCATTGTGGACTTGCTTTGAGAAACGACAAGGAGCAACCTGCTTTGATACCATTGATCCAGATTATTTTGAGAATGACATGAAGGAATAAATATAATCTAGATATAACAATGAAATACAAAAAAATATAGAAGAGAACACAAAAATATAGTTAAACCCAACTTCTATTATTGAATAAGATAGAAAACCACTGTAGAATACAAATCAGAAAAAAGGGGTAGCTTGTCTCTAAAAAGAAAGAGATGTTGGCTACGCTTCATTCACAAGAATCCTTACATCACACTCCATTGCATTCTAAAAGGGCTTCCTTCACCTCAATTATATATGAGAGAGTGAGAGAATAACAATTCCCATGATGCATGTGGGATAAATTGGACTAGGTTTATAAAATGCCATAGGCATGTAAAATACTAGGGAAGTGGATAAATTGGACTAGGTTTATAAAATTCCATAGGCATGTATAATAATAGGAATTCTCGGGTGGTCACCCATCCCAATACTACTCTATCCTGAACACGCTTAACTGTGGAGTTCTATTGGGATCCAATGCATTAACGCTATGTTGTAGGCATGTACATAATACTATTACATGATGTCTGTAATTAACCAATGAAGATGACATTACATTCCATTCCCCACCAAAAGGGTGAATGCCATGGTTTATCAAAACCACAGGATCAAAATGGTGATTCAATGGAAAAGGTGGATGGCCACCGAGATCCATCTGGATCACTTGCACTCCCTCTCTCAAGAAAATGGCTAATCCTAATTTCTCTTCCCTCTCTTCTCACTTTACCATTTCTAGTTTCTCCTCGGATCAATTCGACTCATTGATATGCACTTCAACAAGTTCCCTCTTTTTGCGCCAATACATAACATACCGACAAATGCATCCTTTCTTCCACCTACACATTAACGTGTTGGTGATTTCTTCATGAATATATAGGCCACCTTCCTTTGAATTTGGATGATGCATTGGCATGCTTCCACTAAAATTCACCGACACACGTCTTTATCACTGACAAATTTCATGTGATCAATGTCGTCACATTGGTAATTTTCACATGATTATCTTAGTTGTGCACATGCCTTTCATTGACTACCTTCTTTTCATTTTCACTGATGCATCACATATCAACATTGCTTGATCCAGGAGGATCCATAAACGCTAAAAAAATGATAGTCTCAATGATCCGGATTTATGTAGGAACACAATGAAATGCAGAAATACACATAAACGCAGAGATGCAGCAGAAATAAGACTTTATTTCATTAATCACAAATGACTGAAATCTGCTTACAGAATGGAAATAAACTAGCTAGGGCGCTGGTAGCTTATCTCTGAGAAGAGATGTGGC
>JZKD02S1598878.1:122055-133926 GCA_000966675.3 Picea glauca
AGACATAAGGCCAAGAGTCATGTTGAGTTTCAATAAATACTAGAAGTATATCCAAAAATCAAGGCTTTTGTCTCTTCAAGCATGGTATAAACTAAAGAACTAACTCAAGGACATATGGGTCACTTTTTGAAAGGGAGCAAAACTTGTGTGTGCGACTGATTTTGTTGTGAAATTATTGAAGTAGAATGTATGTTGATCATATGGATAGTAAGAACAATGTTTATTGATAGATTAATCTAATGCTCACAATGCTATGTTACAATATTGTTATTCTTTCTTATATTTTCAATTTCTGAGCTCATGAGTTGTTAATGTATGCATAAATATAATTTATAATTTTCTATTTATAGGTATGTATGATTATGCTTCTAATTTTGCATTTTCATTTCATCTATCTGTTTAGGGTTCCTGGCATAGTTTAGTTTTCTTTACAACTCATTTGATTACTATAGTTTTCTCATAACTAGGATAAGATAGGATAGATTGGAATTAGATTATATTTATTTTTATAATAGTTTTCATCTACATCTTTGCATTGAAAACCCATCTATTTTCACCCTCATAACCAACAATGGTTGTTGGGCCAGAATACGGATGGGTTCCCTACTCCAAATGGTGAGAGGTCTAATTGGGACTTCTTACCGGGGCTAATCTCCGCAGTTGACAAAAGGTGATTTCCAACCTATCAACAATACCATAGGAGTAGCTAAGAGATTACAATCCATCTTCTAAAATCCATTCAAAATATCAACTGCATACTTACCCTATCTGAGGAACTATGTGAAACCTCTAGACCTAAGAAATAATGCACAAGTCCAATGTCCTTCATGTCAACTAAATATGCCTTGCACCTTGCAATGAGCTTCTCTAAAATCCCTATAAGTATCAAGCCATCTACATATAGGCCAAATTAACAAAGAAAATCAAATCTACAAAATAAATAGTAAATTTTTGAAATTGCAGTAGTTTTGGTGAAACCCAAACCTAAAAAATACTCATTGATCCTAGAGTACCAAGCACATAGTGGAAAAAATTATGAGTAGTTGTTTAAGAGTGTCATAAGCTTTATTAGAAGGAGGCCAACATGAATAGTAATAAAAGTGTAGTTGTGACAATGTCAATAGAAAACTCCAGGTTCGCTTAAAGGCCACAGGTGGTCTTAGACTCAAGCTTGCTAGATTTCAAGTTTCTTGGATACCCTTTCCATTACAAGCTTCACCTAAAGAGATTTGTGAGGTGGTGGTTCATGAGTTGAAAAGAAAATTAAAAAAATGATCACTAAGCTTTTGGTCTTAGAAACCAAACTCCATATTTGTACTAAGTGCTTACAACCACCAATGTATATTATTCTTCATGTTGGGTTCCTTCTATGAATGTTTGTTGGCGTGAAATTGGAGATTGGGGTTCTCAGAGGTTACCAACAAAGGTACCAATGTAGTCTAATTGTGCTAGCATATTCAACCTTACACAAGGGAAGGAGGTCTCACCCAAAGCACAACTGAGATTTTGTGTGATAAAACAAGTTAAGTAGGATACACCATCATATATGACACATCACAAATAAGAATCTTACTTAATTGGGACATATTCCATTATCATAAGTCTAAACGTGATTAGACATTCAGGAATCCATGTTGTGCAACCTACAAATAAGTACATACATGACCAAAGTGTGTTAAAAAGTGTCGCAGATGACAATTACACATCATAGAACACGTTACATGAAAATAAGACCAAGCATTCATCCATAACACAACAAAATATTTATGCCCGAATACCCCTTTCTATATCATTATATATCTGACTGGTAAACATAGGGCGGGTCTTTCATTTCACAACTTACACAACATAACCAAAATTTGTTGTTCTCTTGGCAGATAGATCCTAGCGAATTAATCTAATCTAAACTAATACAACATCGAAATATCAACAAAACAACCAAGTAAAACACATGTCAATTCTAAAAATCCCAACCCTTGCCCATTACATTTTCCCCAATTTATATCATTTTTTTGGCTATTTCTTGATTCCTCTCCTCTGGTTTCTTGATTCCTTTTTGTCTTTTCTTGCGCTCAAAGCTTCTAGGTTTTTCCTCTTCTTCCTTTAGCCGACGTCAATATTTTTCCTTGCTAATGCACTGGAAAATATCTTTCTTTCACTTGTATCTAATGCTGATGTGCTATGGGATTTTGTAAAACCTATATGTGTCCACACAACTGGTTATTCAAAATGGAGGGTCGAAGATACCCCAACCACAACCTTTGACTCGTCTCGAGTCAACATTCTACTAGTTTGTTTCCGTTGCCTTCAAATGAAGGGCTAAACTCTGGTACAATCTGCAGTTCTTGTTGTCAAAAAATATTATATTGCTCGACTTTGTCCTTCCATTTCCTTGCTAAATTTGATGTTCCTGCAAAAAAATCATGTGTGACATTGACATCAGGTACCTCAGGCTTGGTAGCCAACAAAGAATTCCACTTTGTATTAGCAAGTGTATCCAATTGTTGAAGAAAAATGTATTCCACTTGTACTGTAGCCCAAAAATGTCGAAGTATTATCTTCACATATCTATTAACTTCATCCATGTCATGCAACCTATCATCCTCAACTTGGATCTCTTCAAACTTAGTTGACTGCTTTATAGGATCAACAATGGTTCGAGCTTCTACATGAATCTTTTTAAGCTTGGTGCGCAACTCTTCGACATGCAATGTAGTGCAATCCATGAAAGCATTGGTATCCATGTGGGGGAATTCAACAACATTGGTAAAATTGAGGTCTACCAACCTGGTTTGTTCGACCTTTCCATGCATATATCCTTGAACAATGACCCGTGGATCAATGAAATCCACTGGAATAATGATTTAGATGACCCCTCGAATAACTGTATGAACCATTGAAACATGTTGATGGTGGTAAACAAATAACATAGGGTTTGAAGGCTTGGACACAGGCTTACAAAGTGCTCAATAGGCTCTAGGACCGAGCCTACAAAAAGCGCAAGAGTAAAAAAATAGATTAATCCATCAGCCAAAGATGTTTTTATAAGCGATATGTGAAAGATGTCGAGACAACCATGCATTGAATACTATAGGATGATAATATTGGGTAATAACGACGACTTAATCCCTCAAACATGACATACTCTACAACATGATTTGGGTAACTACATGCATGATCATAAATTTGGTAACAAGATAGTATATCAACTTAGGAAAGTAATGAGTAGGCGAGCGAGTAACCAGAAAAAAGGTGAACAATTGTTAAACTTTAAATGTTGGTGATAATAGATATGTAATGACGAGTGAAAAGGTACTAACAAATTTTAATGACGCATGTGATGACACAAGAGAAAAATATTCAAATTTCAACAGCATTAAGTATGAGAGGATGTGACTGCGACCTCCCCAACCACAAATTGAATATCCAGACTGAATGAATTGGATAGGACAATGAAGCACTAAGGCACATAAACACAGAACATGTCACCATGTATTGAAAAAAAGTAGAACATATACAAAAATGGAAATCCTACTTAATAACCCACTGCTGGAACCATGAGTGTAATGAAATTTTAATTATGTAGCACACAGGTAGGGCTTCAGGCATGTGCCATTCACCCATCCAGGTCAAATAACTCCATCGAGTTGTGCTAATTTGACAGCTCCAGATTCACGGATTTCTGCAACTACAAAAGGACCAAGATAGTGTATTTGGAGTTTGTCGGGATGTTTATGATACTTGTTGTCATATAAGAGCATGAAATCACCCTGTGCAAATGAATTACGCTTTATATGTCGATCATGCCAGGCCTTTTTCCAAGATTTCTCCACATTATGATGAAAATATGCTAGGAACCTAGCTTCCTCAAGTTCCAACAATTCCTCCACCTGTGCAACAATTGATTCATCCTTGGTCATCTTAGTAGCTTGTGCAATGAAAATATTTGAGGTGAGAAACTCAACTAGAACAACTTCTTCTCAACCATATACTAGTTAGAATGGGGTGTACCTATTTAATTGCTTCGTGGTTGTCCGGTACACCCATGACAAAGTTGAAACTCATTCATCCCAATCATCTCGATTTTTGCAACAAACCTTAGTCATCCCCATCCCCAAGATTCTGTTAAATGATTCCATTGTTCCGTTAGCTTGTGGATGATAAGGAGTGATCTTATGATGTTGAATAAAAAATTCTCTGGTAAGGGTCTTTATAGTTTCACTAAGAAAGTGGGCTCCTTGGTCATTGGCCAAGCTGTGAGAACAACCAAAACCATGTTGCGGTGGCCATAGAACAATATCGAATAGCCTCTTCTTCAATCCAATGAATCAGGTAGTTAGTTGCGGTAATTATGTATGTGGACTTGGAATTATTAGTTGTAGGATTTATCGAACCGATGAAATCAACAACCCATTTTTCAAAAGCTTGTACTACATGAACAGGGTGTAGAGGAAAATCATAGCTACGGGATGGTTTCCCCACTCTCTGACATATATCACATACCCGAGCATATTCCTTAGAATATTTAAATATTGTAGGCCACCATAGTCCTTCTTGTAAGATCTTTCTAGTAGTTTCCTTTCCTCCAACATGTCCTCCCGTAGCTCCACTGTGACATTCTCATAGAATATCAAGTAGTTCATGGTCAAGCACACAATTCTGCAAGATATTATCCAATTCTGATTGGTAGAGTTGGCATGCAATCAATTAATAATCTGCTGCTCGAACCACTAGGTGTCACTTTTGTGTTTCGAAATATCCTATCGGTGTAGTACTAGTAGTCAAAAATAGGGAAATGTCCTACAAATAATCAAGAATGGCCTCAATACAGAACATATCTACACCTGGGAGATGGTCATCTACATTTCCACCACTTTCTCCAGACTCTAGGCGAGATAAGTGATTTGGCCCGAAATATAACTTTCCAGGCTTAACAATGACCTCAAAAGAAAACTCCTGAAACAATAGCAACCACCTGCAAATGCTACCTTCTAACACGAGTTTGTTCACCAAATAATTCAAAGCAGAATGGTTAGTAAAAAATTAAAATGACTTCCAAGTAAATAATGCCTAAAATTTTGTAAAGCATACACCATAGCCAAACCTTCCCTTTCGATTGTGGTGTAGTTGCGTTCAACTTGGGAAAGTTTGCAACTGGAAAAGTATACATGATGGTCCAAGTTTCCTTCCCCTGGTTGCACAAGAATGGTGCCTAGTGCGATTGCATAGGCATCAATATGGACATGAAATTCAACTTTCTAGTTCAGATAAGTCAGAATGGGTGCAATGCTCAATTTCTGTTTTAGTAGTTCAAATGATTTATCATAGTCCTGAGTCCAATGAAACCATTCATATTTCTTTCTCGCGTAACTCTTGATAAATCAACGGTAATAACCAGTATGGCCCAGGTTCATGCAAAACTTCTTGACAATGGTAGGAGGAGGCATATTGAGAACAACTACAATTTTCGCAGGATTGACTAACACACCTTCCCGAAAACAATATGCCCAAACAAATTTCCAAATGGTACACAAAAAATACATTTTCATAGATTAAGGGAAATAAGTGACTATATACAATGGTCCAACATCAAGCGTAATATCCCAATGTTCTCTTTAAGTAAGTTGTATACAGTCCAATTGTCTAGGTATACCTCAAGGAACTTATGAATGAAATCGCAGAATGTTTTGATCATGATCCGAGAAAATATTGTTGGGAAATTATTAAGACCGAAAGGCATACCATTGTAGGAAAATGATCCCCACTTATTAATAAAAGTAGTCTTCTTCTTATCTTCCTCTGCGATTCGAACCTGATGATATTCAGAGAACCCATCTGTAAAGGAATATTCCTCATCTCCTGCTACTTGATCCAGTACCTCATCGCTAAAGGGGGTAGGAAAGGGGTCATGTACATAAGAAAAGTTCAGGATTTTGTAATCCACACAAAATCAACTATCATCGGTACCTTTCTTGGTTTGTATCATGACATGATTGATCCATTCAACCTTATCGACAGGGAAAATAATCTCATCATTGAGCATCCTGTCAATCTCCTTCTTCGGTTTCTCTTTAACTTGAGGATTTAGCCGATATGGCCTATGATTGACTGGTATTGATTTAGGATTTAAATATATCCTTACCTCCCATAAATCTCCCTTAATACCTTTTAGTTATGAGAAATTTGTAGGGAACGGATCCTCATATTCCTGCAACAGAGCCTATATCTTCATCACGGTCTGTTCATCCCAATAGTCTCAAATGGAGGCTAGCTTAAGATGCTCATCAGTTCCTATATTGACTTTTTGCAACTTCAAAGGTTTGGTATAGGAACTACTGACATCATTTGGGATAATATCTTTAACCTCCCTAGTCCCTTTAGATTCCTGAAATGTCAGATTCCTAAGTTCCTCAAGGTCATCAACATCTTCTGGGTTTCTATGTATAGTAAGAAAGACTATAGGTAATTGAGAAGGATATGGGTAGAGACTATGATGAAGGAGGTACTCATGTTCAGGATAGACAATAGGAGGATGTATAGGCTTAAATTCATCAACAAAAAGTATTTTCTTAATCTGTTGCAAAGCTAAAGTGATTTCAGGGGACTTTCCTGAGAATAAGAAGTCTTGACAGAGCTGTCATTGAAGGATTTCCCAACAAGTTGTTTGGCTTCGAGATTCCTCATGTATCTACCAAGCAACTGGAATCTATCCCAAGGAATGAATAAACTGATGCACCCACAATTGAGAAGGTAGTTATGCAACTTCCCATACCTGAATATACTGTGCTACATGCTCCCTTGGATCCAAAATCTCATCATATCATTCCAAAGTTGACTAGTCTAGATTCAACGAAGTAAGTTCTGAAGGGGGAATAAAGCAATGTTGAATGGCACACTTTGCTTCATACCAGGAAGATAAATCACCCTTATGAGTTTCCCACTTAATCTAGCTTAAGAGGATCGTAATGCAACATCCAATACAAGAAGTATTTGTTCTGGAGCAACTTTATCCTCTACTTCAACCAGAAAACTAGCCAAATCTGAAGTGCCATTGTACACAGGGTGTTATCTAACCTTAGATCCAATCCACTTGGACACTTTGATAGTCACACAACATCGTGATAAGTTTTCATATCTTCCCTATTTCCAATTATCGAAATCAACCTCGAAATATTCACCTGCAGATTGAATTTTGTGCCAAATTACTGAGCCATCTGCAGTTGGGTTAATATAGTCCGCCCTCTTTTCTATAGTCAAAGTATCTATATGATCCAAGGCATCCTCTTCCATATTCCCCTCTATTGGATCTGTATAGCGGGGACCCTGATACAGGTCTAATGGTTGGGTTACCTTCATATTATTTGCTTCAAAGGTCATGAGTTCCTTCTTAAGATATATAACAACATAATTCTCATAATCCTAGTCGATTCTCAATAAAGTTGGGTATTGGTCCTTTTCCCCCATGATTTCTATAACCTCGAAGTCGACCATTTTCTCGAATCCATCTAAGTCCACTTCAAAACTATGAAACCTCTCAATAGGGTAGATACAACACTGATTGGTCATCCACAACTGAATGGGCGAATATGTTAGCTTGGGATTACCCATGGCTTCCCAAGTTTTCTTTGTTAGGATGTTGATGCCAGACCCCAAATCTAACATAACATAATTAATTTCATAACCAACGATGTGAGTATTTAGTCTAAATCTACGTCTGGATCTCTGCTTCCTTCTTTTGGGTTTGTTTCAATCTCTAAAATCCCCTTGAGCTTATTCTACAACTCCCTGGTGAGTTATTCATCATCCAAAATATCAAAAAATAAAGATAACCACAATTCAATAGTCTACTAGGGTCTCATTGGAAGATATTTTTCTGCCACACAATGCTCCACAAGTTTAGGTTGAGGCTCATGGCTTGAGTCTATAGGTATCGGTATTGCAGGATTAGAAACCCATCAAAATATCTCAACAACATCCTTAAAGAATTATTTTTGGACCAGGGGGTCATATTTCCCATCTTCCAATACTGCCTTATGGATCTTACTTTGAGTCAAGTTGTCAACATCAACACCAGTCCTTGTTCCTCCTCAAGTAATAATATTAATAATGGGTAACTTTTATTCAATGACAGGTTGGGGCTCTAAATTTATCAAATTGGTGCATTGTTGTCTTGCACGATCCTCCCACTTTGCGATCAACTCGGGACAATCCTCGGTGGCATGGGCATTATTTTTACAGTGGGAACACCAAGGTCGTCTTGGAATCTAATAATATCTATCAAGATGTCCCTACTCATCACAATTATGGCACCAAGTTGTCCCTCTTCCACAAGTTTTTCCACCTATGAAACCTCCACCAGCTTTACGTCCTCCTCTAAAGCCTTGAGGAACTTCATCAAACCTGAATGCAGAACGATATTTTATGTCTGCAAGAGCATCCAACATGTGACACTATTTGGTGGTGTGAGTAGGTGACCCACATAATTCACAGTAGACTGTGTTTGGAATGGGGGTGTATTTTTGTACGATTCGGAAATGCTGAGGGGCGTTCCCATGACTTTGACATATTTTAGAATAGTCATTATTCTAAGTACCTTGATGGTTTGGGAAGGCATGGTATTGCACAAGGACATGGAATGGTGTTGTAGCTGTGATTTGTGCAACTTGTATAGACAATCCTATTGGTGGAGGCACCATGGGTTGTAAGGGGGGTCCTTCACCCCTCAGCCTAGGATTCTCGATCGCTATATGCCCCTTAGTATAGAAACCTGTACGCTAGACTTGAGAGAGAGATGCTCTAGTAGTGGTCAATTATTGAATCTTATCAGTCAAGGAGGAAATATGGCCTTGTCGTAAAGTAATATTATAGTCATTGGGTGATCTTATTACCTGCAAGAAATCGTGATATCTCACCATAGCCTCAATTTTGATGGCCTATTCTAGGGCTTCCCCCAATGTAGTTATCTGTTATTGGGTTAAGGGAATCCGAGTTAATGGTAAAAGTCCCTAGGTGAACCATTTCCGTTGGTGGTCTTCAAGAATGGGGTTGGATAATTTCCCTATCACGTCTTTGAATATTTGGTTATACTTCCAGGCAGATTCCTCATCTCTCTATTTGATTTCCCACATTTCAGAAAGAGCTTGTTACATTGGGGTGGTTTAAATTCAACGATAAATTTATTTTTGACTTGTGGTAAAGGAAATGGTTTCCCCTAGGGATTCCCTGGTTTGATGGATTTCATATACCATTCTAATGCCCGACCCCTCAATGTGGTCTGAAACTAAACTAGTTTATTAGCATCCAAAGTTCCACGAGATCGCTAGATGGCCTCATAAAGGAACCATTGTTGTTCCACATCCTCATGCCATTTACCCTAGAATTATGGGTATTGTGTGAGGGATCCGACATGATTATGTGCCATGGGAAGATTTGGGGACCCTATAAAGATAAATCCTAGAGTTCCTAGTTGCGATAACACTAAATAAATTTCTAAATTGATGTTACAGATACCACTCGAACTAGTTGTACTAGAATGAGGATAAATGACAAGAATTATGGGAGAGTTTATTGTAGAATTTACCAGATTGGAAGATTGCACCAAGGGACTGGGTGATCTAAGGATAGTTCATGTGTCTTCAGGACAAGGTTATTTCACTTGGGGGGTCATATTTAGACATCATATCATATAAGGTCCTGTAGTATGCTTCACATCTTCAGGCGCTGCAGCGGTTGTTTCTACAACAACTTCTTTAGAGGATACAACTGAATCTTGATCCTCGGTGGTGACTCTGATCATAATTATTTCTTCAAAATTTTCTCCAACTCATATACTCTCTTCAGAACTCTCATCTTTCTCTCCAAAATGATCCTTCAACCATTGGTTGACCAACCTTCCATGTAACTGCAACTCTTTCAACTTCTCCAACTCTCTTGTATGACTCTTTTCGAGGTTGATCACCTTGCCTGACTAATCAAGCCTCTTCATCAACTTTTGCATCTACTCTCTCAATTGATTTTTAATAACCATATCCCTTTTCTAATCCCTCTAGAGTCTGGAACTCTTCTCATGATGACCCCCCATACCTAAAGAAATCCCATGACCTAACTCACAGATTCTCGCCTAAATCACCCACCCCTCATGCACAAAGTGTTTTACTCATCCATTTCAACCAAAGGGATTGGTAGAATTGCTTCTTCCATCGACAATATCTTCATCCACAATGGAATTTCTCTCAGTAATCTCCCTCGAGTTCCCTTGTAAAATATTTCTTATGCCTTTGAGAATGACTAGTGATTTTCCACGTAAAATTCAATGATGTATCCTTCCAGGGTAGCTTGGACCCAGAAGTCCAATATAGATAGACAAATTTTCTGATCCAACTTGTGAATAGAAGTGAGCCACTCAATCATCCAATTAGATCTTTTCTTGACACGATATTTAAATTTTTTCTCTTCTTGTAACTGGTTGTGCTACTGGTAGACCTCTTCTAGGAATCAGATATAGAAGATCTTGTACTAATCACTAGTTGGTTCATAATAGAAGACTGCATCCTTTACTACCCTAAAATTTTTATGTCATAACTCAGTTTCTTGAAATATAAACTCGTCACACCTTCTTTCCCACCATATTTCAATGTCAGACTTAAATATGTGATGCTTCATCGTCTGAAAACTCACTCAGAAGTCAGGTCTCGACAACAAAACCATTTGTTGGTGCAGAATTGGAGACCAAGGTTCTCGAATATTACCAACAAAGGTATCGTTGTAGTTTAGTTGCATTGGCATATTCAAAATTCCGCAAGGGAAGGAGGTCTCACTCGAAGCATAGTCGAGACTTTGTGTGATAAAAAGAGTTAAGTAGGAAACACCATCATATCTGACATATCATGAATCGAATTCATACTTAATTGGGATATATCCTATTATCATAAGTCTAAACATGATTAGGCATTCATGAATCCATGTTGTGCATCCTAAAGATAAGTACATACATGACAAACATGTGTTAAACAGTGGCATAGATGACAATTACACATCACATAACATGTTACACGAAAAGAATACCAAGAATTCATCCGTAACACAAAAAAAATTGTATGCTCGAATACTCCTTTCTATATTATTATATCTTATACTGGGGAAAATAGGGCAGGTCTTTCATATCACAACTTACACAACATAACCGAAATTAGTTTTTCGCTTGAAAGATATATCCTAATGAAGTTATCTCATATAAACTAATACATCATTGGAATATTAACAAAACAACACAAAAAAAGACATGTCAACTCTAAAAATCCCAACCCTTTCCCGTTACATTTTCCCCAATTTATATCATTTTCTTGGTTTTTTCTTGATTTTTCTTTGTCTTTTCTTGCACTCGAAGCTTCTAGGATTTTCCGCTTCTTCCTCCAGCTGGTGCATCACTCTTTTTCCTTTCTGGTGCACTGGCAGTTAGCTTTCCACCACTTGTATCTAATGCTGATGTGATATGGGGTTCCGCAAAACCTTTATGCATCTGCAAAATAGGGTCTTCAAAATAGAGGGCCCAACAATGTTTATTAGATGTTGGAAAATGCCTTAAGAAGTTCTCTTTGGGAAAATAGCTCCAATGGAAAATATTTCATTCGCTCAACTAGGAGTTATGTTACATTTCAAGAGATTGGGATGTCTTGGGTTTGCAAGTGATAAAGGAGATGTCATGGGATTGTATCTCTCATCATCATCATCATCATCATCATATTAAACCTAATAATACTGTTAAGAACCAAACATCAATATAGCATAGAAAAACCTCAAGAAAAGTACTCAACGCCTTGAAAAAGAGATAATATCAGATAATAAGCCTCTTCAAGGGGGCAACCTCCTTTT
>JZKD02S1598889.1:28734-56963 GCA_000966675.3 Picea glauca
AGTACAAGATGATTCAAAATGAAAATGTCTCCTTGGTATATATAGGAAACTAGGAGGTATAATTACAACTAATGGCCTAAAGCTGACATAAATAAAATAATATTACTAATATAATATGCCCCAATTAAGGGGTAATGAGCCAATATTAGGGCTTAACAAAATGGTACAATAACAGTTGGAAAAGAGCTAAGCCAAGTACAAGACAAGACATGAAAATAATCGTTTTGATCATAGTTTCCAAGTTGGAGATGAAGTTTGGATTTACATTAGAAAAGAGAGGCTTAAAGGATAAGGTAAAAAGCTAAAACCACTCAGATATGGACCTTTCAATATTCTTGAAAAGATTGGTAACAATGCCTTTTGTTTGGATTTGCCTCCTTATGTGAAAATGTATGTAGTTGTTAATGTTCATAATTTGAGATTATATGAGCCTCCTTTGATTGATGATCAAGGAGAGCATGTTCAAATTACTTCAATAGATGACTTCTCACCAGAATATCTTTCAGAATTGCATGAGGATAAAATCCTTGATAGAAAGATAAGAACTTCAAAATCAGGGAATGTGGAGTACCTTCATGTTGGTCTCAAAGGAAAAAATCCAAGCAAAGATAAATGGATTGATGTTGAAAATGTGAGGGAACTGTACCCTCATCTACAGAATGACTAGAAATAGTCTTTTGGAGGTCAAAAAGATTCCCAATGGAGAGGAGTGATCCAGGGGATTAAAGAAATGCTTAAAAATCAAAGTGTTTGAAATTTCTCAAAAATGGTTTCATTGCGTAGATATTTTCCTCATGATCCCAATGCGACTTGAACATGCTCAAACAGAGTTTGCATTCTGTCAATTTTTCCAAACATGAAAAAATTGTTGATTGTAAAGTCCGTACAGTCCATACATGATGATGTGGAAGCTGACCATACGACCATAAAACTAACGTTCCAGGGTGACTGAACAGGTTGATGTGGACTAATGATTGTTCAACATGTGGCAAGTTTTGGTGGCCAATAATAGGGTGCCACGTGGCCCACTCAAGGGCCACCATGTGGCACCCCCCTATTATTGTATAAAAGTTTGGTTGGCTCTGCGGGGGTCGAACCCGTGATCTCCAAGAAAGGAAATGTTTTAGCGTAGGCCAAGATACCAACCCTCCTACATGTGTTTCTTAAACATAATATATCAAACTTGTATTTAAACTTACCCTGTTTTCAATTGGCAGGAAAAAAGGTCGAGGCTTATCCCAAGCCCGTGGACACAAATCTTAACAAATTCCATGTGACCGATAGCACGGGCTTGTGGATGAGGTCAGTCGAAGGGTGTGGAAATCTAGCCCAGCACCTAGCCACATGGGCCATGTGACCAAGATCTCCATCTGCAAAGGTGATAATCATTCTAATGGTGTGACAAATCCACCCACAATCTAGAACGTATGTGGGAGATAGGTTTGGTTATGTGGAGGCCTGGTTTTTCCACATTTGGTGCGTTTTGGAGATTAGAGACAACATGTATTGGGGAAATACTTCCAGGAAGGGTATTTTCTTCAATGTTTGGCCAAACCAAGTGCAAAAAGAGACCAACCAGGGGGTTTTGGACATTCTGGAGCCATTGGAGCCATCTGTTTTGCATTTTGAGCATTGTTAAGCATTGTTTTAATACTTTTGAGAATATAATGAACATGATCCATTGGAAGTTGGACCAGGAGATGTATCCCAAGAGAGGGGTGAAGTCCTTTATCATTTTGATGTGTTATTTGATTATTTTTATAGTTGTTTATGTTGGTCATTTTAATTAAAAACTCAATAATTTAATTTGATTGCAACTTGATCCATTTTCCCAAGAAACATACTTTTTCCACTTGCAATTTTTTATACAAACCTTTTCATTTTCAGATCATTATTTCACATGGTAGAAGTGATGCTTTTTCTAGGGGCAACATGACCCCCCAATGTTGCCATTTGGATTTAGCCCACGATTAAGCAAGAATAGGCCTTCAAGAGGGAGAAGGAATAAAATCTAAGGATTATTACGAAGAACCATAAGGAACAGGAGGAGAATTCTAAGAAATCATTCAAGGAAAAGGATTAATCCAGTAGCATGGAAAAGAAGACCGAAGAAGCAGTCCAAAAGTTGTATAAATCGATTCCATAACTTCCCCTAGTAAGGGAAGTGACCATGGAGGAACAAGTGCAGATGATCGGTGAATTCATTAAGGGCTTCTGATCACAGATAGAATATTTAAAGTTAAGGATCATGTCAGGATTTCCACTAGAGGTGTGTGAAGGAAGAAGGAGAGCATCAAGCACACTAGTTTCCAACATCAAGAAGATTGAGGGTGAATGCGTGAAAATTTGTAAGGAGAATTCACTAATGTGGACAAAGTTGATAGAAGACACAGAAATGAAGGTCGTAGAGGCCAAGATAAGAGATTCATAAGAACAGGAATATAAGGTAGCAGAAAGGGAAGCTACACTACCATCGATAGCATGCATGTTAGCCATTCTAGATCAATGAAAGGCATAGGTAGAAGTGGAGATAATGAGGGATTGGAAAAATATCTTGCAACAGATACTATGACCACTATAACAATAGGCAATGCGAGTAATTGGAGAGTTGGCTATGGTGTAGGGTAGGGTCAAGAAAGTAGTGATGGAAGCAGAGGGAAAACTTACAAACTTGATCGCACAAGGAGCAGAGGAGATAACAACAACATAGGTTGAAATCATCAAAGATATATAGGGGGTAAATGAAGCCTCTCAAAACTTCATCTCGGCATCGAAGAATAGGAAAAAGGCCTGAGTGGTTCAATACAAGCCATAGGTGAGTGTTGGGGGCATGTTGGACAGGCAGTATTGAAAGCATATTTTGTAGTTTTGATAAATATTTGAGGAAAAATACTAAGTATATGAAAAGTGCAGGGAGGAAGAAGGAAAGATAGTGCACAAAAGGATGAAAGTGTGTAAAAGGAATACAACACATGACTAGAAAAATAAAATCTAGAAGAATAAAGCAAGGTAATAAACCATAACAGGAGAATAACAACTCAACGTTCCAGAAATAGAAGAACAGCAGAAAAGCAGCATTAAGGTTGAAAAGCAGAAGAAAGGCATTGGAAATCTAGTTAACTAAGTTGGCAATTCATTGTAATGGGATATTTTGGGATGGATAGATTAGGGTTTTTAGCCCTATATTTTGATATAAATATGTACGGGTTGGGAGATTAGGGGTTCAGTCGGTTGGTTCAGATACGTATTATTATGATGAAGTTTGATTATGGTATATTAAGTTATGTTACAGTATAATTGATACTGATTCCATAGTTATTGAATGTAACAAGTGAAGGTTGAGAAGGATGAATAAAGGAATGATAAAGATATGTTACAAAATCTTGTGTTGTCTATGTTTTTGTGTTTGATTATGAATACTATTTGCATGCATAGTAGAATAGATTCATATGATAGCTAAGAATGGTGCAATGATTCATGATTGTGATAGTAATAAATATATATAGTAAATTGGAATATGATAAGTATAGGAATCTGAATCATGGGTTAGTTAATAACAATATAGAACCGAATTATGTGCATAACATACTAAGGAAGAATGAACTGAATGGTTTCCTCACCTTCCCTTACCACTGTGGAATATCGGTTCTTGAATTCCCCATAGATACCTCGAGAGAGACTTCATCTGCTCAAGCAAGGGATGTCGAAAGGACCAATGTCTGATGGGTTTTGTTGTTCTTATATAAACCAAACCTTGGATCTTACAACCCATGAACAAAACAATGCCAACAAGTTACAATATACATTTGGTATCAAATAAATTATTATATTTAGGGGGATTCCTTTGTGGTCAGGGGTTTTGGATCGTGTATTTGATAATCCTTGTTACAGTGAGAGATCTGTAGTATTGATTCTTCAGGTGAAAATAAATGGCAAGCAATTAAAAATAGATATCATGAAATTTAATGGGAAAAGTTTTGAGTTGTGGAAGCTCAATATGGAACATCTTTTGGTCGAAAAAGATCATTGTATCATGGTGGATCTAGGTACTATGCCTACAGGAACATCAGCGAAAGACTGGAAAAATTCGGATCGGAAGGTGAAGAGCACAATCTGGTTGTGTCTCTTAGATTAAGTATTATTGAATTTGTCAGGGGAAGCTACAACCAAGGCATTATGGGATAAGTTGGGAAATTTGTATTAGTCTAAGTTCCTAGTAAATAAATTGTTCCTATGGAAGAATTTGTATAGCCTAAGGATGAAAGATGGATACTTGGTGACAGATCATATGAACTCCTTCAATACAGTGGTAAGTCATTTATTATCTATTGATATTAAATATTTGTATGAAGATAAGTGTATTATTTTATTAATACCTTTACCAGACTCATGGGATAGTATTATTGTGGCCATAGGTAGTAATACAACTACTTTAAGTTTTGATTATGTCATCTCATCCTTGTTGTTGGAGGAGATGAGATGGGAGAACATGGAAGGATAGAGCACGAATTCATTATTTTCAAGAGGAAATTTCTTGGAAAGAAATAGATCTAATTCATCAAGTGGGATATCTAAATATAAGGGTAGATCCAAATCTCCATGAAATTTTTTAAAGGTATGCTTGAGATGTGGAAAATAAGGGCACTACAAGAATCAATGTACATCCAAAAGCATTGATAGAGGGAAGGGATCTGAAGATGCTCCTTCTACAAAATAAAAAATGTCCTTAGAATATGGATGGTATGTGTACTTGGCTTCTTCGAGCACACATGAAGATATGAGGCATGGTTAGTTGACTCAGGTACATCCTTTCATATGACTCCCCACAAGGAGTGGTTTTTTGAATATGAAAGTTATGATGGAGGTGATGTTTTCCTAGGTGATGAATTGACATCCAAAATCATAGGAAAAGGATCAAGTTAAATCTCATGAATGGAAGGATTATAAAACTTCCTGGTGTTCTACAAATCCCAATATTGGCTAGAAATTTGATTTTTGTAAGAAAAATGGATGATGCAGGGATAAAAACAATGTTTGAAAAAGAAATTTGCAGGATGGTTCGAGGAGCATTGGTGTTGTTGAAGGGATTTCATATTTGAAATATATATAATATGCAGGGAATCACTATTAGTGATGGGTGTAATAGTTCGATTCTTCATGATATTGGAGCTGAAGAAGAAAACACTCCTACAGTCTCTGGAGAAAAGACCATGTTGTTGCATCAATGACTAGAGCATATCAAAGAGAAGAGATTTCAAATACTACATGATAAAGGTATGGTTGAAGGTATGTATAACTTATATATGGATTTTGATTTATGTTAATATTGTGTATATGGGGAGCAGAATCAGGTAATATTCCCCTCTGGTGCAAGGACCATAGAGGGAATTTTACAGTCGGTGCATAGTGATGTGTTTGGACCTTTGTCGGTTCCATCACTATGAAAATCTATATATTTTGTCTCATTTATAGATGAATTATGTAAGAATACTTGGATATATTTCCTTAGAAAGAAATATGAATTCTTTGATAGGTTTAAAGAGTTTAAGGCTCTTGTGGAGAGTAAAACAGAGAAAAGAATTAAGTTGTTGAGGATGGATAATGGTGGATATTTATGTGAAAATGAATTTCAGGAATTATGTAAGAAGTGTGGTATTGATCCAAAAAGGATCCATAGAATGCTAAGAACAACTCAAAACTCATAGAGGCAACTTAGAATGCTCAGAATGGCTCCAGTAGATAGAGAAAGGGAAAAAATTCAAAGTTTCCAAAACTCAATAAAAATGGCATGATTGTTAAGAGCGCATTGCAATATTTCTAACGATGCAAACAGATCTTCAAATGAAGTTATGTATTGAAAAATATTCACAGTCAAAGTTGTGGTCAAAAAGGGCAAGTCAACAGGGGCCACATCATCATCAATACTACTGATGTCAACATGATGTCAGCAGTTGACATGGAAGGATGATGACTGTTGATGTCAGTTTGCCACATGGCATCACCAAAGACTGCCACGTGTCACCTGCCAATAGGCATTTCTGGGCTCCATTTGGACCAGTACAAATGTGCCACGTGGCACCCCCAAGTGACGCCACATGGCACCATCTAGAAAACGCCATGTGTCATGTATGGAGTTGATATGGAGGTGACATCAACAGCTAGGTGGGACAATACAAGGATTCCACATGGCCTAATCAAATGGTGCCACATGGTACCCCCAAAATGCTCAAGGAGGGACCATGAGTGAAAATAAAAAAAATAAAAAAATGGGCCCCCACACATCTGCCAAAGTTAGAAGTTGGCCATCCAAATGTAGTTGATGTTATAACAAAGATACAAAAGGGGAGGAATGTGGGTTTGACCCTAGGACCTCCCCCATATGTAATGCCTTAACTTTAGCATCGACAACCAACTCCCCTAACTGACTTGTTGGTAACTTCATCCACCCAGTTACTATTTAAGCTAAGTTTCTTCCCAGCCTAAGGGGGAGGCACAGACTATATGACTGTGGGAACAGTTTATGAGGGAAGGATTATCATTATTGCAGGTTGTAGATGGCATGGAAACTAAGACAAAATTCTTCTTGGGCCTGGGAGTGCCAAAGTCTGATCGATGCATGGAGATAGTCATTTTTGGGTAATTTGACACCACGAATTGAGTGGTGTTGTATGTTTTCTGATCTGAGCATTATTTCTAGAGCTTGATTTCAGGATGAGGTATACTTATGTATTTTTCAAAATTATTTTGTTGAGTTAATGAAAGATCCTACCAAACTGAGAGCAGGACCTAGAGACATAGTCCATGAGGGATGAACTACGTTATCAAGTTTTTTGTGTTCAAATCTGATGCTTATATCTCTTCATTTTCGAGTTTTCCCTTATTTGATGGTTCACTTTAATTTATTCTCATTTAATGCAATTATTTATAAGTCATGATGAAAAGATCCTGGATCATGCTGGTATCAAAGCAGTTGTCTTTGACTTGAATTGTTTAGTGTGAATGCTTACTAGGGACAAGCATAAGAAGGGTGAACGAACTCTTAATACTTTCAATCTCGAAGTTGATCATGCATCTAGAAGGAAGAAAATGGAATAAAAGGACAAGCATGATGAACAAGAGAAAAACTTTCACATGGTATTTTATCGCATGTCAGAAATGGTCGAATGAATGTATGGATATTACGAGAATAGGATCAAGAAGAAAGGGAAGAAAAATGAATCACATGCAGATGATGATGCTTTGGTAAACCAAGGGGTTGGAGGAGATCCTCTTGAGCCTCCATATTCACCTTCGATTTCTAGTTCTTCTTCCTCTGAGCATTCTAATCATTCTCATCATTCTATCCATAAAGCCTCTTTTAAGAAACCATTATTAAAGCTTGATGTAAAATTTGCTTTACCTATGTTTAATGAAGATGTTAATCCTGAAAAGATAGATAATTAGATGCGATAGGTTGAAGTGTATTGTAGTGTCCATCATATTGATGAAGAGGATGTTAAAGTGCAACTGTATTCTCTTTGGTTGGAAGGCACCGCTCTCGTATGGTGGGAGAGCAAGCTTCAGGATAGAAGTAAGTGTGGTAATCTTATTTCCTCGTGGTCAGAATTTAAATCAGCGATAAGGAAGCAATTTTATCCATTAGGGTATTTACATAAAGCAATGATGGAATGGAAAACTTTAAGGAAAAGTAAAGGTCAAACTATACAAAGTTTCACAGAAGAATTTAGGAACAAATCGCTTGCATTGAACATATTCAAAGAAGAATTTAGGAAGAAAACTCTTGCATTGAACATTCCTTTGGATTCTTGTGAAACGTTAATGAAGTAAATTTGTGCACTTCATAGTTATATTCATCATACTTTGCTCTTGTTTAACCCCACTAGTCTTGATGAAGTTTGTGTGCAAGACACTCACCTTGAGAACATGGGGAAACATGTTCAAGAAGATCCCACAAAGAAACCTTCCAATTTCCCACAAAATACTTTTAAGAAGTTTAAAAGGAAGGACAAGAAAACCTCTACATTAATGAGAGGAGGAAAACCATATTGCACTCATTGCAAGAAGAGAGGTCACAATGAAGAACATTGTTGGAAACTGCATCCAGAAAATAAATTGAAACAATTTGGTGGAAAGGGGAAGACAAACACCGTTGCTACAGTGCAGCAAGATCTTGGTTCTGATTCATGAGATGAAGGAAAGATCACAGTGGTTGCATTACAATGTAAATATTATCTTCATGTCATTTCAAGTTCCAATGATGAATCTCACGTTGATGAACAAAAGAGGAATGAGTTATTTCACATAAGAGTTGTATCTAAAAATACTAAGATAGATACATTATTTGAACTGGGTTCCCAAGTAAACTTAATATCTAAAGCACTTGTCAAGAAGATGGGTCTTGAAACAAAACCACATCTAAAGCCTTATCTTCTTAGTTGGGTATGTGATAAAGAAAAACTTGATGTCACCAAACAATGTAGGATCAGATTTGCTATTGCTTCAAAATTGATTGATGAAGTGGATTTGGATGTTGTACCACTTGATATATGTAGCATAGTGTTGGGAAGTCCTTATATTTATGATAGAAAAACAGTCTTCTTTCTTCATAAGAACAAATACTACCTTACTAAAGGGGTATTGGAATATATTGTTAGACCTCACAGCATGAGGGTAAATACAACACTTGTTTTGATATATGTGGCATAGTGTTGGGAAGTCCTTATATTTATGATAGAAAAGAAGTCTTCTTTCATCATGAGAACAAATACTACCTTACTAAAGGGGTATTAGAATATATTGTTAGACCTCACAACATGAGGGTAAATACAACACTTGTTAGTGTAGGGAAAATGAAAAGACTCATAAACAATAATAATATATATGTACACATGGTCGTCAGAGAGAAATATGTTGGGACATATGATGATTTCCAAGTGTGTGATCCATCTCATAAAAATGAATTAATTGATTGTTTCTAAGTATGATGATATTTTTTGGGAACTATATGGATTACCTCCTAAGAGGGAAATCCAACATGAGATACATCTTCAGTAGGATTCTCCTCTTACTAATGTTGGCATGTATAGGATGTCACTTGTGGAGATGACAAAGATCAAGAAGCAGGTACAAGGATTATTGGATCAAGGTTTCATCAAGCCTAGTTCATCTCCTTGTGGTACTTCGATCATGATGGTGCCAAAGAAGGATGGCACATGGTGAATGTGTGTTGATTGTCGGTCTTTAAATAAAATCACGGTGAAAAATCAATACCCTCTTCCTTGCATACATGATTTACTTGATCAATTGAAGAATGTTTTTTATTTCACTAAGTTGGATTTGCGCAGTGGATATCATCAAATCAGAGTCGCAGAACAGGATGCATGGAAAACATCCTTTAAAACCAAACAGGGATTGTTTGAGTGGTTAGTTATGTCGTTTTGGCTTTGTAATGCTCCGAAAAATTTCATGTGTGTGATGAATGATCTATTCAAGATTTTCCTAGATGACTTTTTGATTGTATATTTAGATGACATTCTTGTTTTTAGAGGGATATGGGATGAGCATGTGAGCCATGTAAAGAAATTATTGGATACTTTTCAAAGGGAAACATTGTATGTAAAACTGTCTAAATGTGAATTTGGAAAGAATTCACTTGTGTACTTAGGTCATATTGTAGGGGGAGGACAATTGAAAATTGATCCTTCCAAAATTGATGTAATTTTAAAATGGCCTGAGCCAAAAAGTGTAACCGAACTTCGAAGCTTCTTAGGTTCAGTCCAGTATTTGAGGAGATTGATTCCCAACTTCTCCTTTATATCATCTCCTTTGCATGCCTTAACAAGTGTGAAGAACACTTTTCAGTGATAAGGAAAACAACAAAAATCTTTCAACATTTTGAAGGAGAAGATCAGTACTGCACCAATATTAGCACTGTTGAATCTTCAACAACCTTTTAAGATCTAGACAGATGCCAATGGATACGCCATGGTTGCAGTATTGATACAATATTGTAAGCCTATCTGTTACCACTCTGAAACTTTTAACCAAGTTGTTGTTAACTATCCTACATATGATAAACACTGCTTGTTAAGGAATTAAACAATCATACCTACAGATCACCAGCCCTTATAGTATCTTCAAGCACAGACCAAATTGCAACAATCTCGACACTACAGGTGGATGGGTTTTCTACAACAATTTTACTTGGTAATCAAGTACAAAAAGGGTACAAGTAACATGGTAGTTGATATTCTTTCTAGACCTCCTATTGTTGCTTCTATTGTTTTGAAGAATACTTTTTTATCTCATGATATCTATGTAGAACAATATTCCATAGATGAATATTTTAAGTAAGTATATGTGAAGCTAACTCTTGGTGCACAGGTAAATAACTATTTTCTAAAGGGAAAATTACTCTACCATCTTGGAAATTTGTGTATTCCTACAAGTGAACAAGTCCATGTAATACGAGAAGCTCACACTTCTCTTATGTCTGGGAATTTTGGGGTAGGAAACATTATGGCTCATTTGTAGAGGTTTTGTTACTGGCCTCAAATGAAAGAAATTGTAGCTAAATATGTAAAGGGGTGTGTGATTTGTTCTACTTATAATCCCACTAATAGAAAACTGGGGCTATATTCACCACTTCCTATTCCATCAAATCCATGGGAAAGTGTCTCCATGGATTTTGTAGGGGCTTTACCAATGACTAAAGGGGGTCATGATTATTTGTATGTTATAGTGGATAGGTTCAGCAAGATGTGTATCTTGATGCCATGTAAAAAGAATATCATTGATGAGTAGACTGTTAATCGCTTCATTCATCATTTTTGGGTTCACTTTGGATTACCCACATCCATCATCTCGGATTGATATACTTGATTCCTTGGGGACTTTTGGACTAGCTTGTGGAGAATGATGGACACCAAATTGAAGAGGAGTATTTCTTTCCATCCATAGACCAATGGAAAGACAGAGGTGGTAAACTGAACAGTGGTACTTTTTCTTCAAGGCTACTGCAGCAAGATCCCAAGTTATGGGATGAACAGATACCCTATGTACAACATGCATACAACCGAGATTTAAATTCATCCACTCATAGTTCACCTTTTGAGACATGTTTTGGGTACTGACCAAAGGTTCCTTTGTACTTGATGTACGAGACAGATGTCAATGTGAATGTGAACGAACAGAGGACAGAGCCTACAAGTTCATCTAGGGATCCAAAAGATACACCAGGAAGTACAGGAATAGTTGGATAATAGTCAAGCATAGTATAAAGATTGGAATGACAAACACAGGGTTGATCATCAGTTCCAAGTTGGAGATCAGGTATGCCTTCACATCAGCAAGGAGAGATTAAAGGGTCAAGGCAAGAAAGTCAAGCGCATTTGTTATGTACCCTTCACTATATTGGAGAAAATTGGTACCAATTCTTTTCGTCTGGATCTTCCACCTTACATGTAGATTTACTCAATTGTGAAGGTTGAGAACTCAAAACGTTTTGAGCCTCCCATGATCATGGATCGAGATGACAAAGTTTCAATACCTTCGATTGATGGGTTTGCACCTGAGTACTTAGATGATCTATAGAAATATATCATCCTGGACAGGAGGATGAGGGCTTCACATAGGGGTGATGTTGATTATCATCGAGTAGGCTTAAAAGGAACACATCCAAGCAAGGAAAAGTGGATTGAAAAGGAAAAACTGAGGGAACTCTTCCCTCACTTACATGTTGATTAATGAAAGATTTTGGTGGTCCAAAAATCTCTCAGTGGGAAGGAATTATCCAAAAAGGATCCAGAGAAGGATAAGAACAACTCAAAACTCACAGAGGCAACTCAGAATGCTCAGAATGGCTCCAATAGATAGAGTAAAGAAAAAAATTCAAATTTCCCAAAACTCAATAAAAATGGCATGATCATGAAAATAACTTCACAATATTTCTAACTACACAAACATCTTGTCAAAAGGACTTATGGATTGAAAAATATTCGAGGTCAAAGTTGTGGTCAAATAGGGCAAGTCAATAGGGGCCACATCATCATCTGTACTACTAATGTCAGCAGCTAAAATCACAGGATGATTTTAGCATGACGAATGCTGACATCAACATGCCATGTGGCAACACCAGAGGTTGCCACATGTCACCCTCTAATAGGATTTGTAAGGCTCCATTTGAACCAGTAAAAAAGTGCCACGTGGAACCCACAGGTGATCCCACATGGCACCACCCAAAAGGTTCCATGTGTTATGTACGGAGTTGATGTTTAGGTCACATCAAAATCCAGGTGGTCCAATCCAAGGATGCCACATGGCCCAATCAGACGGAGCCACATGGCACCCCCGAAATGCCCAAGGAGGGCTCGTGACCAAAAATAAAAAATATATATATAAATGGACCCCCGCCAAATCTGGCAGAGGTCCCACCATATCTAACACATCCGCCAAAGTTAGAAGTCAGACATCCAAATTTAGTGGAGTTTATAACAAACATCCAAAAGGGGAGGCTCGCGAATTTGACCTCAAGACCTCCCCCATATGTAACACCTTAACTTTAGTTTAGACAACCAACTCACCTAACAGACCCGTTGCTAACTATGTTTGTCCAGTTACTATTTAAGCCAGGTTTTCGCCCAACCAAAGGGGGAGGCGCGGACCATACGACTACGAGAACAATTTACAAGGAAAGGATTGTCATTATTGTAGGTTGCAGAGGGCATGGAAATCAAGATGGAATTCTTCTTGGGCATGGCAATGACATAATCGGATCGAGGCATGGAGAGAGTCATTTTTGGGTAATTCGATGCCATGAATTCAGTGGTGCTATATGTTATTTGATATGAGCATTATTTATGCAACTTGATTTCAGGATGTGGTATACTTATGTATTTTTCCAAATTATTTTGTTGAGTTAATGAAAGAGCCTACCCATTTCAGAGAAAGACCCGGAGACATAGTCCACCAGGGACGAACTCTATTATCAAGTTTTTTGTGTTCAAATCTGATGCTTATGTCTCTTAATTTTTTATTTTTCCCTTATTTAATGGTGCACTTTAATTTATGCTCATTTAATGCAATTCTTTATAATTCATGATGAAAAGATCCTATATCAGGTATAGAAAGGATGAAGATTAATTCATATAACCCTCAAGATAATGGAGTTGTAGAAAGGATGAATAGGATGTCGATGGAAAAATCAAAGTACATTCTCAGTGGTGTCGAGTTAAGACATGAATTCTAGGCATAGGCATTGAGTATTTCATGTTACATGGTTAATCAATCACCCTTATCATCACTGGATGACAAGAATCCACATGAGGTATGAATTGGTAAGAAACCCTCTCACACACATGTCAGGTTATTTGGTTGTGAGGCATGTGTTCACATTCCAAAGGAAAACAAGAGTAAGCTAGATAAAAAGGATAAAAAGTGTATCTTTATTGGGCATAAAGATGGTATGAAAGGGTATAATCTTTGGAACCCAGAAAATAAGAAGGTAGTGTATATCCGAGATGTGGTATTTAGTGAAATAAAAGATATTGTCAAATAGGAAGTCTACCATAGAAGGAAGAACCGGATAAAATAGATTTTGAGTTAAAGGATGATGAATCAGACTCTACTGAAGAACATGAATCAAACGAAGAAGTTCCCCATACTCCAATATTGAGGAGACTGGTTTGGGAAATAAGGAAACTAGAAACGTATAATCCACCTAATTTACATTCAAATTTTTCTTTGTTTATTAATGATGATGATCCTAGAACTATTAGGGAGGAAGTGGATTCAAAGGATGGAAAACTATGGAAAAAGGCCATGGTTGAAGAAATGGAAGCCTTGGACAAGAATGAGACTTGGAATCTATTGTAGTTTCCTATTGAAAGAAATATCATTGGCAACAAATGGGTGACTAAGAATAAGTTGAATGTAGAAGGAAAAGTGGAGAAATAAAAACTTTGGTTAGTAGAAAAAGGTTATTCCCATGTTGAGGGAATTGACTTTGGTGAGATGTTTTCTCTTGTTGCCAAGTTAAATTCAATTAGATTTGTTTTATATGTTGTTGTTTCATTTGATTTTGAGGTAGGAAATATGGATGTGAAGACATCATTCCTACATGGGTATATGAAATAAGAAATCTACATGAAACAACCAAAAGGCTTTGTTGTGAAGGGAAAGAAAGAGATAGTATGTAGGCTAAAAAAGTCATTGTATGGGTTAAATCAATAACCAAGGATTTGGTATCAAAAATTTGATACTCATATGTTGGGACTTGGACTCACAAGGATCAAAGAATATCACTATGTGTATTTCAAATTAATTGGTGATCATCTTATATATTTGGTCTTGTATGTGGATGATATGTTGCTGATAGAAAATGTTGGATATGTTTGGGTTGACCCGGGTTCTACTTTATGTTTCCAACATAACCTTGAAAACCATTTTCTCTTCTGGAGACCAAAAGAAAACACTGCGCACAAAGTGCATGATGAAGTCTCACCCGAGATGGCTTATGGGTGAATAGAAGACCCAGATGTCTACAATTGTGGAAGGGATGCTTCTTTGGGGATGTCAAACGTACTTTCTACCTCAACATATATCGGATATATTATTATAACACAACATAATATCTAGATCAACCATTATGTAATGAATTCCATTCATTTCAGTTTATTTTGCAGTAAATATCAGAAATATTCTAGTGTCTGCTTCATTTTACTACTGACAGATCTATTCACCATAAACCATTGCAAGACATAAAAGAAACATTCCACACAGAGACACATATTTTTACAATGGTTCACCCCCCTGGGCTACATCCAAAAATATCTAACATTCTTCACTTCTTTATGATTCTTCATCAAGTTTTTGCATTGGGCACATTACATCAAAAGTGCATATGAAGTGCACATGTACATGACATGAGGCTGACAAGGTCAGACCAAGCTCCACATATTGTGACCTTACCCTAAATTACAATCCATCTCTCTGTAAAAACTCTATCTAGTAATATCTCTATCTGTGACTCCAAAAATTGTCTCTAAGATCTCTAAAATATTTCACCATTAACTACTTGATATCCTTAGATCTCCAAATACATATTTATACTACAAAAATGGGTTAAAACCCGTTACAATAATTACCAAAACCCTAAACCTAACTGGATTAGGTTTGTCCACATTTTGAATTCCTACACACGTTTGATCCACTTCCTCATTCGTTCCTTTTACTTTCCTACTTCCTCACGTTGCTTTGCCTTGTTATCTGGTGTGCACTCCTTTTCTGGTCCATTTTATCACTGTCTTCAATAATTACTATGTATTTCCCTCAAACTTTCCTACACCAACAGGCCCCCAACACTCACCTGTGGCTCGTCTTGAGCCACTCAAGAAGTGTTTTATTTTTTCACTAACTTCTCCAGTGTGTGGAACTTGCCTAAAATTTCTTCAACTCGAGTTTTTACTTGTGTTCTCTTCTCTACTACAGACTCCAGAGTCTATGCAGTGATATTATCCTTCATCAATTCTTCACTTTCTAATCCAACCTTTTCAATATGACCTGTAGCTTCATTAATATCATTCAACATTTGTTCTCCCCTTCTTGAAGTGGCTCCAATTGAGCTTGCCTTGATTGTTTCTCTACTTGTATAATTTTCAACTCTGCCTATAAGTTCTTCATTTCCTGTGAACTCTTCAGCCTATTCAAGATGGTCATTGTCTTTTGCTTTTGCTTAATTTCTTGTATTGCAGTATTTAACCCTTCTTCCTTTTGTTCTAACTCCTAAATTTCATCATCCTCTTGGATATTATTCCATAATTGTGCGCTCATATCATATATCTTTGTGATTTCCTAAGTCATTTGTGCAATGATTTCCATATGACCTGTCACCTCCTTCTCCCTTTGTGTTCTGACCTCTAGTGGGGTGCTTGGTGATATGAGTTCCATCAACTTTGTAATTTGGATCTTATAAGCCTCCATAGCATGCACTATCTTCTCAATATTACCCTCCATATGTACATTATCCTGTTGTGTGATTTTAGCAATAGTTTTGAACACCTCTTGTATATGCTTCTCTATATGGCTAGTGCATTGCTTCCATTCATCCCCCTCAAATTGTAACTAATTAATTGACATCTTTAGTGTTTGACTTAATTCGTTGGCCAGTTGTAAACATGTCACATATGCTCGGGCCCTTGATTGAATCTCCTGCATGACACTGACTTGAAGTTTATATAACGCCTTCGTTGGAACCTTGGGAAGTTCCAAGTCCAATTGATATATGTCATTCAATTGTTTCTGCATTTTCTTCTCATCAACCTGCAACATGTCATGAGTGATGCAAAAAATTTCATTCCCCAACGTTATGATTTGGACAGTCTCTTGTGATGGAACTATCTTTTCCTCAGCAGTCTATTGTTGTTGCACTTGCTATTTCTTCTACRTCGTAGTAAGTTGTAGTTGTTCCARTGTTTCCTTAACCTCTATCAACTTCTTAATTATCTCTTCCCTTTGMTTCTCATCATCATACCACACCTCTWTGTGTGGTCCTTCACTTTATCGGTGACTAAATATGCATCATATTCTATCAATGTGAGTTCATGGAYGCTCTTATGCACCTTCATCTTCTTTCACYGGCCTGTTTCCTRCAATAATTTCCTCTTCATGGGCAGTGTCTCTGTCTATGMTATTGTACCTGGTATGTCCATGTCTGGGATATCTCCACCTGTTGTTTCTTMTAACATAGGGAMATTATTATCCTTTTGTSCTCCTCCATTTGTTACTTCCGCATGGTCCTTCTCCTGCACTAAAGGMTTTGGAATAGGCTGCTTCTTCCTTGGCTTCCTAATTGTTGTGCTACCCTTTGTTTCCTTCATGTTCTCTACTTCCTTTCTTGCATTCGTTGCTGGATTGTTTGATTTTCGTGAAGRGATAGATTATGMTTATTGTTTACCTTTYGATRCCTTCTTAGAAGTTAATGGGGTGTTCCATTATTCATGACATTCCTTCATGGCCCACTGCACTTCTTCTCCTATAACACAATATCTCAATTATAACCATTCCTTATTGGGATCCCTTTTGGCCTGAATCCACATGTTATGTCTAGAAGCCTTAAAATATGTTATTCCTTGATTCTCCCTTACTACTTCTGGCGGTATCCTCCATGTATTGGCTATATTTTCCTACATCGCATCATAATACATAGAAAATATGTTGGCATTTTCCTTTCCTTTTTTTTCATTTGATGTGTGCCATAATGTTGTATACTTTGTTGCGTAGAAATTCCATAGACTTGGGTAAAAGTCGTTGTATTTGGATTGTTCTCAACCCACCAAATCTATCAATATAATCAACCATGCATAATGAAACTATGTCCCAAGATCATGTGCATCCTTGCAGTCATCCAAAACCAAATTTAGTAAATAGGGTGTCCAACTAAGTAGACTCCTCTTCACGCATTGTGCGAATAATGCTATAACTCATCTAGGTGCTTCTTCCTTGTGACATTTCCTTAAAAGTTTACAAGCCATCATCTTTGTCACCAACCTTGTCATAGGTTTATTGATTTTGTTGATTATTATTCCTCGGGACCCTCTCTCAGTGTCATATGTCTTCTTCATTTCCTCTACCAAGGATTTATCCTTCGTATTATCATCCAAATAATGTTTTGAGTTTTCTCCATTTGTTGGTAGACCTATGATTTCTAAGATTAAAACTTCATTTATTGATATCAGAATGTACATTCATAGGATACCTCCATTCACTAGTGCCAACAACTATTTAACACATACAATTACATATTTGTCTCTCCCAAAGTGGGGAATTTCCAACAAGTTCATGATACATGTGTTATACAATCCTGCAATCCATTGTTTGGGATCCAAAATGGGAACCCCTAATGGACTTGTTCCTTTTCTCTCCATATAGACTTGTGGTGCAAACTCAAGGTACCTTTCCTTGTCTGTAATATCATGGTATGCATATCTCATTTTAGCCACACATCCTAAAATTCTAGGAGGGATATTCACTCCTTCGAGTATGCATGGTAGTGTTAGTGTTACTTCTTTATGTTTGCACGGTGATATTTTTACCATCTATTTTATCTTTGTATTCATTATCATTTTCGATGGCCCTACTTCTTGGTGCACATCCTTCTCTTCCTCTACGTCTTTGTTTTGCTTGTCATTCACATCCTCAACCTACACCTATTCTTATAATTGTTGTGTTGGCTATGCAACAGGTTGTTGTGCTGCTTCATATGGGATCATATGACTCAGTTCTCTGATCATCTTCCCTAGTCATCTGTTGTGGTGCTCCTAAGACAAGCTGTTTTGTAGGGTTTTTATCTACGGTAGAGTTTTGTTCTAATTTGTTCCTCAGGTCGACGTCCATTTCTTCTGTCGTCGGATTCTTATATTCTACCATTGTGGTAATAACCAACCCAAAAATTGGTGAAGGAATGGAATCTATATCCACCACTCCTTCCGGATGAATAGGGTTTTTTTCTTCGGTTGCTTTCTCATGTAGAGACCTTGTGGTACTACTGATCTAGATTATTTTTCAGCACAAAATGAAAGTGGAGATATAATAAAGAAATGCATAGAGATATCACGGATATCCAATAATATAACAGAAATGTATCAAAGATGAAACCATAAACACAAAAATACAGTAATACAATATTCCTATTAATGACATAAATGTACAGAGACTATAAAAATACAGAGTGAAAGACTTGCTATAATGGTGGAAGCTTATCTCTGAGAAGAGATGGGATGGCTACTCACATTTGCAAGATGATGATTAAAATGAGACTCTCAAGGAATTTTTACAATAAATAGGAATGTCAAAAACCATAGACATCCAAAAACATAACCCTAGGAGATGAAGCACCAAAATTCATGTGGGCCCCATTTGGGTAAGTCAGTACATCAACTTCTCAGACTCGTAACTTTTGCATACAATCTTTGTTATAGGCGCACGATAGCCCGTTGGAAAGGTATAATAGAGGAGATTCATTTTGGGTGATCAAATATTCTTTTGGCTATCATTGAGAAGATCGATCCTAAAAAACCTTCATTTAGGCCCTCAAAATGGCCCTGAAAGTTAAAACTACTAAAATAGTAAATTGCGAAAATTGCCAGGAAATTGTTTTGAGCGAGTTAGAAAAGGTGGGTGGCCACTGATATACACCTAGATCAATCCTCCCTCCTTAGGAAGCAATAGTATCCATTGTGTTCAGTTCCCAGGGGAGAGTGGGAAGCATTTGTTGAATCTGAATCTTGGTGAGTTGCTTGCCTTGTTGGAGATGTCGCATTGCTTGGTTTGTGGAAGGTTGTCATGAACCTATTGCTAGTGAGGTTGAATCTGTTCAATTGGCTAGGATACATGAGATGTTTGTGTGCGGGAGTAATATTTTCGCTTTGCTGCAGTATTTTCGACCCTCCTCGGTGTTGTGCCAAGGGATTTTGTGGAAAGCACACCATTTTCCGATGTCCTTCTTTGTCTTCCCATGACCCTTCTTTTCTTGTGGCTTGGACTGGTTTTTGGAAGACTATTTGTTAGGGTTGTATTTATCATACTTTGTGTGTTGCAGATTTGCAGACCCAAACTCCTGTTTGTTCTGGTGCTTAAATTTCTTCTTGATTTTAACAGCATATCGATAAGCAACACCGAGTGATGAGATGTCCAAAAAATCCATTTCAGTTTGGATGTATCTTTGTAGAGCCCCACGGTATTTCAGAACCAAATGTCATTCGGAGTCTTTGATACCCATCTTGGTGCGTAAGGTATGGAAGGTATTGGTGAACTTTGGAACTGCTTGACCCCTCTCTTTCCACAGTGTGGTCCATCTCATGTATTGGTCCTCATATTTTCCAATAGGGTAATACTGTTCCTTTATCGCATCTACAAAAAAATCCCAAGTGGGCTCGGCCCCATATATTCTGGACTCCTCTGTGGAACTTTTATCCCAGTAAGTTTCCCACCAATGTTTGACATGGGGGAGAGATTTAAGGAGTCAGAAGGTGATATTTTCCCTTTCAGAAAAATTATGAACAAAGAAATGACCTTCTAACATATTTAACCATTTGTCTAGGGCATTTTCATCTATCTGACCTTCAAATATGGGAATATCAAAATTTACCTGTACCTTGAAAGGAGAGGTGCTTCCAAAGTGGTTGTTTGATGAATATTCAAATGTTTCTATCAAAAGGCATTGAAGGATGTGGGAAAAATTCTCCATCATTTCGTCCCTCTGTCATGTGAGAGCTTGTTCAAGAAACAGATTGATAGGATCATCTAATCCATCGTTTTTCTTTTCTTCCGCCATGGAGGGTTTCTATATTTTTACAGTTTCTGTTCATTTATTTCATTAATAGAAATCGTGTATTACTGTATCTCTATGTTTATGGTTGCATGCAAGAGAGATTTTATTCAAGAGAGACAAGCTCGAGACCCAACCTTTTATACTTGGACCTCGTCAGGTACATACACTGAAAAAATGATCAAGAGCAGCCTTATCTGATACTACTAATCTGGATTATTTTTTGGCATGAAATGATAGTGGAGATATAATAAATAAATGTACATATACATCGTGTATATCTAATAATATAACATAAATGTATCAGAGATGAAACATTAAACATAGAGATACATTAATACATGATTTCTATTAATGAAATAAATGTATAGAGACTGTAAAAATACAGAGTGAAAGTCTCGCTAGAATTGTGGCAACTTATCTCTGAGAAGAGATGTGACGGCTACTTGCATTCGCAAGAAGATGATTACAATGAGGCTATAAAAGAATTTTTATAATAAACATGAATGTCAAAAACCATAGACATCCAAAAACCTAACCCTAAGAGATGAAGCACCAAAAGTCATGTGGGCCCCGTTTGGGTAAGTCGGTACATCAACTTCCCGGGGTCGTAACTTTTGCATACAATCTTCATTTTAGGAGAACAATAGCCCATTGGAAAGGTATCATCAAAAAGATTCATTTTTGGGGATAAATTATTTCTTTGGCCATCATTGAGAATCTCTATTATGAAAAGCCTTCATTTAGTCCCTCAAAATGGCCCTAGAAGTTAAAACTGCTAAAAATAGTAAATTTCCAAAATTGCCACAAAATTGTTTTGAGCGAGTTGGAAAGGGTGGGTGGAAACTGATATCCACCTAGATCAACTACATTTTTTTCTTGTGGTGTGGATGGGAGATCCAATATTTGGTGGTGCCATTCTACTAAATCTTGCAAAATTTTCTCTGAATCTTCACTGAATACTTTAGAAATACCTTCTCACACTGAGTTTTCTCTCCTTATATCTCTTTTTCTCAATGTCACAATTATTATTTCCTCACAAGTTTCATGTTTTTATACCTTGTGCCATAAATTCTCTTTCACGATGTACTTTTCTGATCACTAGTTTTCCTTTTTCCGACCACTTTATGTCACGACGCACTTGTTGGACATATTGTCATTGATGTCTTGTCATTGATGTCTTGTCATTGATGTCAACAATCGAAGTCATGTGATGTGATGATGATTTGTTATGATGAATTTTCATTGATGAAAAGCAAGGTGTAGAAGAACATTAATCAAATCTTAGAAGGAAAAGTGCATTGCAGAAATGCTATCGTGATTGAAATCCCCACAGTAAAACTCCAAAACAAATGAGGAGGAATTTTGTCCACTGATATAGTTTCTAGGACAAACTAGGACTTTCATATCTGTGAGTTGTAGAGGAGGTTTGTCAGATAAAAATTTGATTAATTCATGACCGTCAGATCTTAGTAAGGGTAGATCAACGAATGAGAGCCATTGCGGGATCAAAGGGTTGAGCTAATGATCATGCAAGTTTCGGTTCTACAATCCACAGATACTGTCGATCATCACCTACAAATAGATCAACGGTTGGCATCGATCCCACTATCAATGATAAGTTTCTATTGTGGAAATCGATGACGGTTTTAAAGGTCATGTTAGTTGGGACTCCACAATCATCCCCAATCGTAGATCTCCACACTAATTTAAGGGCAGACGTCGATCTGAGATACAAATCAATGAATAAATCCTGGACATCCATCTCAATGGTTGATTAAGTCATAGCCATTGGATTAAGCTAGTGGAAGGATAGCGTAATGTTGACAACTTTGATGCTGACCAACTCCAGTGGAAATTTGAGAAACAATGACCTAGACCTCTAAAGCCCCAAAGTCTCAAAGTCATGAACTTTTGTCAACCGTCGAATCAGAGGAAGAATAAGGAAATTTTGTCAATTGTTGATCTATTCAGAGGGCACCAAGGATGAAACTAGCAACTCCAGTGCTGACCACTATGGAGAAAAAGAGACTAGGATGGGTAAGTGTATCCGAAGGATGAAGCCTTGAAGTCACGAAAAATGTTGATCTAGAGTGAAATATGATAGTCGTCAAATCAGATTTGCGTACCAGTAGTCAACTCTGGATCAAGGCATGAAAGATATACAGTGATAGATATATTTGTCACTTCACCAATTCATAGGATTAGATCGAAGTCTCAAAAGTGTCATATTCTCGAAGCAATGACAACTGTCAGATCAATAAGAAACTTTATATGAATCTACAACCATCAGATCTAGGAGGAGTAAATGTGACACATCAGGCGATCCACATCAATAAGACCACATCAGCAAAGACACGTGGTGCAATCATATGGTAAAAAGAGTTAAGGTCTAGTCGACATTTTAGGTATATATAAGTCACAAATCTAAGTGACATGTGACAGCCACTTGGCCAGTGCCAAGTCAACAGTGACATCAACAAGTTATGTCATTCTGGGATTATGTCCTTCGAGTGAAACTAATGTCTACCACCAGTAATTGCCTGAAGTGCCAAAGTGAAAAGTCACGAACTAACGTTGGTCGTTGATCTAAGATACTCCAGGATGAATCATGACTATTAGATCAAGTGTAGTGGAAGGATAGAGTAAGCATGAGATGCTAACTGACAACAAGCAGTCATCATAATATTATGACTTATTCGGTAGGTAAATACTCCAGAGGGATTGAAATTATCAAAGTTCGAGTAGCCCAGAGTCATGAATAGTTGAATACTCGAAGAGTGGATCTCCTTTGTGCCTAATCCCATGATTCTATCTCCTGGACTTATGAAAATCTATCGGATCAGGGAAGTGTTGATAATCACTTCGGTGGAATTTTCTTCGAAAGAGTTGAATGACTACAAAGACCGATGTATAGAAGGATGAAGTCCCGATGTGAATGAGAACTATCCGCTCAACTGTATATCAATTCATGATCATCAATTTGTTTGAAACCTATGGACAATATAATATCGCCTCTATAACGAAATATTAAATATCGACTGTCTAATCTACTTTGGTGAAATGTACTCCGGAAGGTTGAAATATTGCAAAGGTTGAAAGTCCAGAAGGACAAAGTTCTGAAGTAATTATATTCATCCATATCATCATGCAATTAAAATGTTATTGTTGATCTTTAAAAGTGATCAAGCACTCGTTTGGTGTAGTGCTTGGTCACCACCTGTGATTATATGAAATAGACGTCTCGAAGAGTTTTTCTGTGTGAAATTTAACACACAGAATGAGAAGTTTATCTCGGTCAAGAAGGAATGTTAAACCAAATAATATTTGGACATTTTCATGATTTATATTAAAGAACATTGCTTAAATTAATAAGCACGTGGTTTTACACATATGGTCACATTTAAATGGTTTGAAGGAAGCACCTCTGCAAAATTTGATTTCTGCAATATTTGCAGAGACATGGGATCGAGTTAAAAATGAAATCGATCCATATCAGTGATCAATTTATGAAAATAATTCTCACTAAATTAAAAATTCTTTATGATAATGTTTGAATAATAATAGAGATTATTATTAATTTAAAATGAAGAGGTGTGATGGCCCAAACAAATGGACACAGTGCTTCATATCTCACACCAGTTGGAAGATTATATAAACAATAAATAATGGTGAGAAGAAGTGTATCTACAGTCCAGATCAGAAGATCAAAATAGAAGTAGAGTCCAAGAAGAAGAACTGATGGTTCTTATGCAATGAGGGTGGAAGGGAGGAGCACATAAGGATTCATATCCTTTATGAAGTAATGTGTAATTTAAAAGAGTTGGTGCTTCCTAGGGTTGGTTCTCTAAATATAAGGTAGTTGGTTCTTCCTAGGATTGGTGCCCTAAATACAAGGGAGTTGGTGTTTCCTAGATTTGGCGCCCTAAAGATAAGGGAGTTCATGCTTCCTAGGGTTAGTTCTTTAAAGATAAGGGAGTTGGTTCTTCCTGGGGCTAGTTCCCTAAATACAAGGGAGTTGATGATTCCTAGGGTTGGTGCCCTAAAGATAAGGTAGTTGGTGATTCCTAGGGTTGGTGCCCTAAAGATAAGGGAGTTGGTGCTTCCTAGGGTTGGTTCCCTAAAGACAAGTGAGTTGGTGATTCCTAGGGTGTGTGCCCTAAAAAAAAGGGAGTTTGTGCTTCCTAGGGTTTGTTCCCTGTAGAAGGGTATTGGTGTCTCCTAGAGTTGGTGCTCTAAAAAGGATTGGTTTCCTTCACTATTTCTTTATAAAACCTTGTAATTTATTTAATTATATATTTATAAATGATTTTAAATACAAGTCCATTATTGATATGTTTTGGTAAATAATACAATATCAAAGTAACTACTAATTGTTGAAAAAAGGGAAATATGGATTCACCTCCCCTCTCAGTATTTCCAACAATGTTGTGTTTTCTGTCTTGTCACCTTTTTCTGGAACGCAAGCTATTCCTCTTCTATCACACCACATACTTTTTGTTGCATGTTGTATCATCTGATTTCCTCTTCAACACTTATCTATCTACTACATATTTTTTTATTTTTCTTCTTTTCCAATTTTTTCATTCTTTTTCTTCTTTTTCTAATTTTTTATTTCATTTTCTTCTTTTAAATCCTACTATATTCAGTATGTAAAACTCTAATTATTTGTGTTGCAACTGTTGAGGGTTACTGGTTTGACTATCCCTATATAACTTCATTCAGATGCCATTCACCAATCCTTGAATCTCCTTACCTACTAAATCTTGTAGCTGCACAACACATCCATCTGTGACAGACTTTATCTCATATGTCCTTAGTCAATGCATCCTAAATTTTCCTGGGTGTTGTAAGTATTTTTTGTCATAAGGGAGAACCAAATCTCCTTCCTTAAAGTTATTCTTCTTAATGTGCTTATTATTCCAATATTTTTCCTTTTCTTTATGTACTTCCTGATGGAAACCATTCATAATCACGTCTTCTTCTAGTTCCATGAGTTGAGAAAATATTTCTTGATTTGTGCCTCTTTCTGTCATGTTTGTAATGGTTGCAATGGGTAGACTAGGTATGAAATATTCCAAAGGGACTACTTCTTCCTAACCATCCATAAAATTGTATGCCCTATGAGTTTCTTGCATGTAGTTCTATAGGCCCATAATACTACTAGTATCTTCAGATCCTAATCATCTGTGTTTACATTGCAAATATTAGTTAAGGAATTCTCCAATATCTTGTTAAATGATTCCACTATTCCATTATCCTGAGGATGGTATGGAGTGATCTTATGATGATGTATCTCAAATTATTCAGCCATTTCCTGGATGGTACTATTGATAAAATGAGTTCCATGATCACTCATCAGAATTCTAGGGCATCCAAATCTTGTAATTTCTTGT
Source organism: Picea glauca (assembly GCA_000966675.3). NCBI lineage: Eukaryota > Viridiplantae > Streptophyta > Pinopsida > Pinales > Pinaceae > Picea > Picea glauca. Next base: position 54,454 of record JZKD02S1598889.1, read on the forward strand.
TCAAATAGGAAGTGCACTAGAGTTTTTGTGCTACAATCTTTTACTACTACTACTTCATCCCATCTAGTTAAATATTTTATCATTTTAATGATGTATCTTTCTCCTAATATTATAGTTGGTGGATTTATTGGTCCTACAAATTATACTACCCATTTGTCAAAAACTTTAAGGGTTACCTGAGGTCTCAACAACATATCATCTTTCCTAGATGGATTTCCTACCCTCTCACATATATAAAAATTCTGGTAATACTCCTTTTCATTCTTAAAAATTGTTGGCCACCAAAGTCCTGCACACAATATCTTTTGTGCAATATCCTTTCTTTCATAGTGTCCAACTATTCCTTCATGTGCTTCTGCCAAAATAATAGGAATTTCATGCTCTAATGCAGGAAGTTCCACTCTTCCTTTCATTTACCTTCTCAAATATTAATTCTTTATTTAAGTTCAAGACATGGTCAACTTATAAGTAATTGACTCACCCTCAAATATTTTTTCCCGAGTTAGGTGGACCATCATTATCCATTCAAGGCTAGATGGAACCATCTTAGTCTAAACACTGCAATTTTAAGTTGTAACCTGGCCTCCAATTCATTATCACTTTGTTTTCAATTACCTAGATTTTTCCTTTGCTCATTCAATACTGAATGAACGTCCACCATTCTGGCAAAATCCTCTTATTCCATTTAAGATCTGTCACTTTAAATCATCATTTCTCTATAAATTTCTAAAAGGAAATTTGAAATATTTACATTTGTCTCTCGTAAAGAGTGGCATTGTTCTCCTCTGCAACTACACCAAAATAGACTTCAACTCCTTGTTGTGACTTCATCAAGACATTAACACAACTCTATCCTTCGTCTATATTATCCAATGATTCTGGTACTATATACACACTGTAATGAACTTTTCATACTATTTTTACACACACACAGGTTATTACATAAAATCCCTTCCTCGAACCCCCTCAAAGGATTCAATTCCCATCTTTGTCTACAATATAGATTCCTTTCCTGTCGATTTTGTACTCAGACCTATGATATCAATAGTTTTCTAATAGGATGTTAACTTCCAGCATTTAATTGCTATCCAAATTACTTATATTCTAACCAGGTCCACATCTGGTTATTCAATCAAATCTATGATTGGATATGTTATCTAGTCATTCCATTATCTTGAGAATTGTACAATATTGGGTGTAGAAATTCCTTATCTAATTCATAATTGAATTATTCATTAGCTTCATAAATAAAAACATCACCCTGGAAGGCATCTTTCACCACATTGAAACCTATTCTTAAAAACTCAACCAATATATATAAATATAATAAAACTTCTGAGCACTTATTCTCTTTCCTAGCACTTACTATATCTCTCTCTCTTTTGTTTCTCCTCATATGTTTTATGGTAAGATGCATACCTTATGGCATAATCTCATGAATTTAATTCTTAAGCATGGAAGAATGGTTTTCTATTAATACAAAATCGATTCCATCAATGTGAACACATTGTCAATTCTAGAACTCACATATGCCAACCCAGTTCCAGAAGGGTGATTTCAGAGGGGATTGAATTTTTGTTACCTTTTTTAAAGATATTTCTTCCAATACTTTTCACAACAAACTCTCTAGTCAAGATACACATAGTTATGGCATGCATGTAACCCATATTCTTAACAAATTAACGCTCTAATCTATCTACCATTCCACATACACAAAATTGGAGTTCATCAAATTTACCATATCCAGAGAATAGAATTTGTCATGTTACTATATGTACAAAGAAAAAAGAAACAAAATAATTCTTCCATTAACTTTCAATCAAACAATATTATCCATACAATCTATACACATATTCTATGTTCTAATTTCCACTCTCCCATGGCCTAATTTCACATTGAATTTAGCTTGTTTCTCTCCTCTAGATGACCAACCCCAATTGCCTTCAAAGTTTACAAATTTATAAATAAAGGCTTCTAAACTAATTCTAGTTCATATCCATCAATTTCTCAACAAAATCCTAAGGATCCTCTCAAATCCACAAATCACTCAACCAATCCCAAAATTTCTCAAATATCACTAATATCTCTCAACTCTCATGTTCTCTTTCATTTGAGAACATAAAAACTCAAACTTCGTTTACATTAATAAATTTCTATACTAGGTCTCTCTTCTATAATTACACAAAACATATGAAAATATAATAAATAACACTCGAAACCAACTAAAAACGCATCTCCTAGTGAAATAGAAAGACCCCTTAGGTATTGTCATTATGTACTAGACTTTGGAAGAAGGATGCTCCTGCATCAGACTTGCAAGGTTGAAATGTTTCCATGACCTCCTCATCATGTATTTTCTTCACTTCCTTTCTCATGGATCCCATATTTTGTTGAAGTTCTCCACTTTCCTCACTAAGTCTTTGTTGATTTTTTGTTGTTTCCTACAACATTCCTAGATCCCAAACTTTACTTTCCCTCTTTCTCTCTTCTTTGATAACACATACTTGTAC
>JZKD02S1598889.1:90820-111290 GCA_000966675.3 Picea glauca
GATACCCTCTTCCTCGTATAGATGATTTACTTGATCAATTAAAGAATGTTGTTTATTTCACTAAGTTGGATTTGCGCAGTGGATACCATCAGATAAGGGTTGCAGAACATGATACATGAAAAACTTCCTTTAAAACCAAAGAGGCATTGTTTGAGTGGTTAGTTATGACATTTGGGATTTGTAATGCTCTGACAACCTTCATGTGTGTGATGAATGATGTATTCAGGTCATTTCTATATTATTTTGTGATTGTATATTTAGACAATGTTCTTATATTTAGTGGGACTTGGGATGAACATGTAAGGCATGTAAAGAAAGTATTTCATGCTTTGCAAAGGGAAAAATTGTATGTGAAATTGTCCAAATGTGAATTTGGTAAGACTTCAATTGTGTACTTAGGTCATATTGTAGGAGGAGGATAATTGATATTTGATCCTTCCAATATTGATGTAATTGTAAATTGGCCTGAGTCCAAAAGTGTAACTGAAGTACGAAGCTTCTTAGGTGTAGTCTAGTACTAGAGGAGATTCATTTAAAACTTCTCTTTTATTGCAGCTCCTTTTTATGCCTTAACCAGTGTGAAGGACACTTTTCAGTGGGGAGGAAAGCAACAAAAATCTTTTGACAATTTGGAGGAAAAGATCAGTACTGCACCAGTATTATCTCTGACGAATCTTCACTAGACTTTCGAGATCGAGACATATGCCAATGGATATGCCATGGGTGCATTATTGATGCAATATCATAAGCCTATTTGTTACCACTCTAAAACTTTTAACCAAGTTGTTGTTAATTATCCAGCATGTGATGAAGAGTTGTATGCATTAGTTCAAAGCGTAAATAAATGGAAGCACTACTTGTTAGGTAAGGAAACAATCATACATATATATCATCAACCATTACAGTATATCCAAGAAAAAACCAAGATGCAACAATCTCAACACTACATGTGGATGGGTTTTATTCAACAATTCCATTTGGTAATCAAATACAAAAAGGGTAAGAGTAACAAGGTAGATGATATGCTTTCTAGACCTCCTAATGTCGCTTATATTATTTTGAAGAATGCTTCTTTATCTCATGATAACTATGTGGAACAATATGTCGTTGATGATGATTTTAAAGAATTATTTGAGAAGTTAACCCATGGTGCACAAGTAGAGAACTATTGTGTGCAGGGAAAACTACTCTATCTTATTGGAAAGCTATGTATTCCTACAAGTGAACGAGTCCATGTAATACGAGAAGCTCACACTTCTCTTATGCTTGGGCATTTTTGGGTAGGAAAAACTATGGATCATCTGCAGAGATTTTTTTACTGGCCTCAGATGAAATAAATTGTAACTAAATATGTAAAGAGGTGTGTGATGTGTTCTACTTGTAAACCCACTAATAGAAAATTGGGGCTATACTCACCACTTCGAGTTCCATCCCATTCATGGGATAGTATCTCCATGGATTTTTTAGGGGGTTTACATATGTCGAAAAGGGGTCATGACTATTTGTATGTTGTAGTGGATAGGTTCGGAAAGATTTGTATCTTGATGCCATGTAAAAAGCATATCACTACTAAGAAGAATGTTAATCTATTCTTTCTGTATTTTTGGGTTCACTTTGGGTTACCCACATCCATTATCTCATATCGAGATACTCGATTACTTGGGGATTTTTGGAAAATCTTGTGGATAATGATGGAAACCAAGTTGAAGAGAAGCATTTTTTGCCATCCACAGACCGATGGACACACAGAGGTTATTAACCAAACAGTGGTACTTTTTATTCAAGGCTACTATAGCAAGCATCCCAAGTTATGAGATGAACATATACCCTATGTACAACATGCTTACAATCAATCCTTACATTCCTCCACTCAATGTTCACCTTTCAAGACACGTTTTGGGCATTTGCTTAAGTTCCCTTTGGACTTGATGTATGGGAGAAATGTTGATTCAAATGAAGAAATAAATAAAGACTGAGCTTGCAATTTCATTCAAATGATCCAACAGGTACACCAAGCAGTCAGGGAATAGTTGGAGAAAATTCAAGAAAAATATAAAGCTCGACATGACAAACACAGAGTTGATCATCAGTTCAAAGTTGGAGACTAGGTACGGATTCACATCAGCAAGGAGATATTGAAGGGTGAAGGAAATAAATGCAATCCCATCTGATATGGACCCTTCACTATTTTGGAGAAAAGTGGTACTAATGCTTTTCATCTAGATATTCCACCTTATATGCAAATTTACTCAGTTGTAAATGTATAAAACTTGAAAAAACAATAGCTTGCCATGATCATGGATAAGGGTGAGGAAGTTTCAATACCTTCAGTTGATGAGTTTTAATCTGATTACTTGGATGAGTTGAAGGAATATGTCATCCTGGACAGAAGGACGAGGACTTTATGTAGGGTGATGTTGATTATCTTTGAGTAGGCTTAAAGGGAACACATCCAAGCAAGGCAACATGGATTGAGAAAGACAAGGTGAGGGAACTCTTACCTCACTTATTGTTTGATTGATGAAATCTTTTGATGGTCCAAAAATATCTCAGTGAGGATGCATGATAAAAAAGGATCCAAAGAAGACTAAGGATAACTCAAAATTCACAAAAGCAACCTAGGAAGCTTAGAATGGCCTTAGTAGATAGAGAAAGGGAAAAAATTCAAAGTCCTCAAAACTCAGTGAAATTGGAATCATCGCAAATATCACGTCACAATATTTCCAACGGCGTAAACGGCTCATCAAACAGACTTGCAGATCAAAAGATATTTGCAGTTAAAGTTTTGGTCAACCTAGCCCAGTTAGCAGGGATGATTCAGCATATATACTTCTAACATCAACATCAATACTGATGATGTCATCATCTGTACAATGTACATGTCACACATAGAGGGAAAAAAATGTCATGTTGATTTCATCATGATGTTATCATGGTGACATCAAAGCACCAGAAGTTGCCATGTGTCACTCGTTTTTGGACTTTTCTGGTCAAATTCATGGACCAATGGGAAGGTGCCACATGGCAGTCTGTACAGCCACGTGGTATACCATACAATCACCCAGCAAGTGACATGGAAAAAATGACATGGCAGAGGTGACATGGCTATCCATGCAATGAGGTGATGTGGGGAAATGAATGGCCACCACATGGACCAGTCATGGGTTGCAACATGATAGTGGGAAAATTCCCAAGGACACCCAACAACTGAATTTTAAAAAGAGTAAAGGGTTGGTTGGTGCCAACCCCAGTCCACCAAACCTGGATTAATTTCCACCAAAAATGGTGGCATATATCAACTATCCACCACAGTTAGCGATGTATCCCAACTATCCACCACAGTTAGCAACATATCACAACAATTTTCCATATTCAATGATAAGGTTCTATGGAGGGGTAAAATGGGAGGCCCATGTGTTTAACTCTGGGACCTCCCCCAACAACTATGCCTTAATATAACTCCACCAACCAACTAGCCTAATGGCTATGTTAGTATATTCTCCTACCTTTATTACTTAGGAACTAAATTTTTCCAAACTTCGAGGGTCAGACCAGGGAGGCGTGCGACCATACAAATGGCATGGAAATCGAGAAAATTTCCATGAATTAATTGCAAGTGAAAGCATGGAAACCGAGATGAATTTTTTCAAGGGCTTGAAAATGCCAGACTCAGATCGAGGCGTGGAGACATTCGTTTTTGGGTAATTCGATGCCAAGAATTCAGTGGTGTTGTTTGTTTTCTAATCTGAGAAAATATTCTACAGCTTAACTCGAGAATGAGGAATACTTATGTATTTTCCCAAAAATTTTTGTTGATTTAATAAAAAGGACTACCCATTTGAGAGAAGGACCCAAAGATGTAGTCCACCAAGGAAGAACTTCGTTAAAAAGTTTTTGTGTTCAGATCTTATGCATATGTCTCTTCATTATCTAGTTATTCCTTATTTATGTTGCACTTCAATTTATGCTCATTTATTACAATTCTTTAATAAGTCACATCGATGAAAAAATATCAGATCACCATTTTACTGGTCTTATCCAATTAGTTGGATGATTATCCTTCAATATAAGTATCCACTCCTGCAGCAACTCTAGAAAATAACAAAACAATGCCTCATGAATATCAATAAATACATACCTTTCCAAATACTAGTGCGGTGTATACTTGGAGTTTCTATTATTTTTCTGTGCAAACTCCACCTCTTTTGTTTTCAAACATCATTCGATCTCTTATTTAGTTGGATTGCATTACTCACCCCCTGGGAAACATCCACAAATATTTGGCATTCTTCACTTCTTTATTATTATTCATCAAGTTTGTGTGCTACATGCATTACATCAAAAGTGCATATGAAGTGCACATGCACATGACATGAGGCTGACAAGGTCACACCAAGATTCACAAATTTTGAACTTAACCTCAATTATAATCCATCTCTCTGCAAAAACTCACTCTGATCATATCTCTGTCTTTGACTCCAAAAATCATCTCTAAGATCTCTAAAATATTTCAGCATTAACTACTTGATATCCTTAGATCTCACTATACATATTTATATTACAAAAATGGGTTAAAACGCATTACAATAATGGACAAAACCCTAACCCTAAGTGGATTAGGTTTTCCAAAATTTTAACTTCTTGTGTGTGTGGTTGATCCGCTTCCTCCTTCCTTCCTTTGAATTTGATTCTTCCTTGTGCTTATTTTCCTTGTTATCCAGTGCACGCTCCTTTTCTGGTCCATTTTCTAACTATCTTGAATAATTACTGTGTATTTCCCTCAAAATATGTTGTGCCAACAGGAAATGAAAAGAAGATTATCCAGGATGTGAAAATCCAGTTGTCCTCTAAATTTGAAATGAAGGATCTTAGTGCTATAAATTTCATTTTGGGCATGAAAATTAAAAGAGATTGGGAGAACATAAAACTCTAGTTAAATCAGAGGAATTATGTTGAGACAATATTGCAGAGGATTAATATGTAGGAATGTAAAGTGGTTAAGGTTCCTATTCATGTAGGTGTAAAGTTATATGTGGATAAGTGTCCCAAGACACATGAATAGGAAGAGGACATGTCCAATGTTCCATATGCAAGTGTGGTTGGTGGTTTGATGTACCCAATGGTCTATAACAAACTAGACATTGCACATGCAATGGGAGTTTTGAGCAGGTATATGTCAAAACTAGAGAAGGAGCAATGGAAAACAATAAAGAGGGTTTTTAATTATTTGGGTGGCACTACTAGTTATGGATTGGGATACTAAGGAAGAATAGGATTGGGAAGAGTGTTGGAAATACATGGATTTTTGGATGCGGATTGTGTTGGAGATATGAATTGTAGAATATCTACAAGAGGGTGTGTGTTTAACCTATTTGGAGGAACAAAAGAAATTTTGTAGTGGCACTCTCAACTATAGAAGATAAATACATGGCAACCACTAATGGAATCAAGGAAGAAGTATGGATACAGATATTTGGTTTAGGTATTGGGTTGGCATAGCTATTTGTAAGGATATATTGTGACAGTAAAAGTGCAATCTTCCTCGAGAAGTACCTGACTTATCATTCAAAGACAAAGCAAATTGATGTTCAGTATCACTTTGTGAGAGACGTGGTTGAAGAAAAGAAGGTGTTGTTAATGAAGGTGGACACTCTGGAGAATGTTGCGGACTTATTAACAAAATATGTGATCACTGAGAATTTATCTTGGTGTAGACAATCTATGGGAATTGCTTCTTTATATTGTTGACTATGTAATCTTGTAACCCCTTGTATGCAAAGAAAACAACAAGTGGGAGAATGTTGGGTATGTGTTATATTATTTGAAAAATTGATCCCATGTATTGTACACTGGTATGGGAGAAAAGGGGGTCTAGGGGGTGCTTAGCACACCCTAATGGGGAGGTTTGTATGGGTTCAGGGGCAAGAGCCCCTAAGAGAAAAAAAAAATGGTCCATTTTGTGCATCTTTTTTGGCATTTTTTCCGCACATGGTTTTCGCCGATGGTTTTATAATTCTAGTTAAGCAATTAGGGTTGTTGACTAATCTAGGTCAATGGATTAGTGGTTTGGATGATGCAATAGCCTATATCTATATTGTATTGTAAACAATTAAGAATGATGATGAATACAAGATTAGAGGTGTGACTCTAAACAGGTTGTTGGTTTTCCCAGTTTGGGTTTGCAGGGTAAAAATATCTGTGTAATGTGTGTGTGTGTCATTGCATATTTTATATTTTATTAAGAATATGTTTGCAATAATGATTTTTACAAGGTTACAATATACGAAATACACACCAACCACACAAATGAACACAATGTTTGACCTAGGAAACCCAATATGGGAGAAAACACAACTAGAAGGTGAGGCCTATGCTTTGATCTCTTTTCTTTAGTTATAAAATGTGCATACAAAGGAATGAGAACTCACTATGGAGATACCTTTTGGAACTTTGGCCTGAATCACTAGTATATAATCCTCTTCCTCCTCCATTATTCTCACAAAATACCACTCTTATATGTTTTACTTGGCTATGGAATAAGTACCATAGAAAATAATCAAACCCTTTCTCCTCTTAGTGGGACAGTATTTAACATTGCCCGACAGTTATCTAGGGGTATGGTTTTGACTTCCTCAACCCTCAATTATGATAATTTTTTGGACCTACTATAATATTCTTAAAATTCCATATGTGTCTAGCCCTATATGCATGTGTAACAGGGGATAATGTGGCATCCTCTCATACCATAGTGGTCAACACTGTAGGTCCACTTGCAAGAGGAAAAAACTTTGCATAAAAGATCTTATTGAAGTGATTTGTGTGCCATTGGAAAGGTATCTAAGTGTAAATCGATTTCAATGGGTCTCAACTAAAGATAAGAAAGTTTTGACCTCAAAAAATATCATTTGATGCCTCAAAATGTCTCTAGAAGGTTTCAAACCCCAATTTTCCAAGTTGGGACCTACTATTAAGATGACACTTCAAGATAATTATTCCAAAATTTTCCACTCTAAAAGTATCAATATATATGAAAAATAATATAATGATCCAATTTGGATTAGTTTCTAGCTCTATTTTCATTATGTTTTTGTTATCTTGATCACAATCGCTAGATCTAGGAATTCACTAACCCTTGATATATATTTATACCAACGTATTGGAAAGTCCACTAAGGACTAGAGTCATTTATTAATCCATGTTTGTGGTTGTGTGTTTAATCCCCCTTACCATCTTTTATTTTTTAATTTTTTGGGACTATTTTGTATGTTGTTACTTTCTAGTTGGCTTAGGCTGGAAATAATGGCCTAAAAGCCTTCATATCTACCTGAGAGACTAGCTCTCATCTATGAAGAGACCTATAGGTTCCAAATCACTTGTTGGGGTCATTTTCTACATTGACCAATGAACTTACTAATGTCATTTTTTGCATTGCCAACGCACTTTTCAAGGTAAGTGTCAGCATTGGTCCTGGAACTCAATTTTTTGGTTTTTAGGGTTTTGTTCTAGCTTATTGAGTGTTATTTATATATTTTAGTTGTATTTTTTAATTATTAAACTATATATGGATTTTTGTCTGTACGAATATCATAGGATTGAGAAAGAATCCCCCTTAGGGCTTCTAGTACCTTCCATGGATTGGTTTCTTTGAGATTGCATTTTCATATTTATGCTGCAGTAGGCTATAAAATAGAACCCTTCCTTGTTATATTATCCTTTAGACATATTTTATTGCATGAATATTGGATAAATAAAAGCACATTTTCTTGACCTAGTATTTATCCTTGTTTAGGGTTTGTGTGAGAAGCCTTTGTCTTTATTTTTCCAACTTTCCTTTTTTGTTTCCTTTTCAGCTATAGATTGGATTTATTTTTTGTTTTAGTTAGATATTTATTTCATATTAGATAACCCTCTTAGTGTAGAAAAAGAGTCCCTTTAGACCCCTTGTATTTTTCTTCCTTGTTGAGGCTTTCCTCTTTGGAATGTTTTCTTGTGAAACCCTGGTTTAAGGTAGATTGTGTTTTCTAAATTTGAAATTTAGCAAGCACGTTTCATTTTAAAAAATTGATTTAGATAAAGAAAAGGTTCTTATTCTTCAATATTTTTCTTATTTGTATCTTTCTTCTCAATTTTATATTTTAGTTATTGCAATTTACTTTACTTTTGCAAGAAATTGTATTTGAAATATTTCACACCTCACATGCACATACTTCACACCTAAAGTATATTGTTGGTTCATGTTGCCAAGCTCAGCCTGAAATCAACCAATTAATATAATACACATAACCCCACTTAAGCCCAAAAACAATATTTTAGTAAGGTTAGGAATTTTGGGATAAGCATACAAATAACTCCCCTTAGTCATCTTGCATTGATATATAGTGGTTTGCAATTAGAGTACTTTAAAATCCTTTCTATTAGACAAATTCAAAACCCATTTGGCAATAGGAATGCTCTTTGGACTAGATAATGAAAAGGTTGGAATTGTATGTGCAATTGCATATCCTTTTTATTTCACTACTAAGGATTCCCCAACCATTATATTTCAACTTGAAGGTAAGGTAACATATTCCATGTGTCTATGAAGAGGTATCTTAGTCTCCTTTATACTAGGTATCCTTACACAGGTGGCTCTCACATGAGGGAGGGCGCTTGCGATAGATTTCTATGGGCCATTTGGATTTCATCACCTAGTGTCTCCTATTTATAATTTTCTCATTCACACATTCACTCATCCATGCAGGGACTTCATTACCTTTGTTGTTGGTTGTTTTGAGGGTCCTTATCCATAGTCTAGGATGTTTTTGAGGAAACATAGTTTTTATTATAAGCTAGAGTCTTTTCTTTTTATAGGATAATGCTTTAACTAGGATACTTTATATTGATATAGACACATATCAAACTACTTGTTTCACCAATTGAGAAAACAATGATTCATTGTTTGGTTGATTTTATTAGTTCATTACATTCTTTATTTAGATTTCGATTAATCTTTTGCATCTTAGGGTGATGCCTTCATATAAACATAATAACTCCACTTAGGATAATATCATGTATGATTAAAGGCCTTTGGACTATGTTTAATATTGGAAGCATTATCTCCCTACTTGATGAGTTAGGGTTCCTCCCCCTGGCCCACCTATTATTTATATATATTCTTATTTTGAATCCCCCTCTCCATCTATGGGTTTAGGTTCATCTAGTTCCAAATCTAGTTATTCCTCTTCTAGTTCATATTCCTTCAACCCAAGTTCCACATTAGTAGGAACTAACACCAGATACAACACTAGAGCTAATTCCAACCAACCTTTTCTATCTTACAAGAAAGTTTTGAATCCCCTTCATTTAAACAAGTTAGTTAATGATATTGTCCATCATGATCCCAATTATCCCTTTATGCCAAATAATATTCCATTTTATATCCCTAAATTTGAAGGAAAACTTGGAGAGGATACATCCAAACATATCATATCCTTCCAACTTTAGTGTTCCTCCAACTCCATAATGGAAGACTATGTTAAGTTGAGACCTTTTCAGCGCACTCTTATGGGTGTTGCTACCAAATGGTACATAAAGTAACTCAACAATACACATGCCTCCTTTGCATATATAAAAATTTGTTCCTTAACTTTCTTCCAACTTATATTCCATCATGATGTAGAGATAGATATTTTAAGCAATTTCTATTAGACCACAGCCACCCATATCACGGATCACATCCATGAATATTGTAGAAAATGCATCTTGTGAAAATCCAATGTCAATGATCGATTCCTTATGAATTGGTTCCTAAATTCTCTTATTCCTCCCATTGGTAATGATGTAGCCATGAATATTCCTAAGAGTTAGGAAGAAGACATCCAAAAGGAATATTAGTACAATCTTATTTATTCCAAATAGGGGCATATATATACCATCCTTCTTGATGCCCCACGATTTCGATCAAGTTAGTTTTCTACATTATGGACATCCCATGCAACCAATGGATTGTTAGAAAAATAGGATCGTGGAGCAATAAAATAAAATAAATGTGGAAATAAAACACAGAAGATACACAATACAATAGAGACATAGATATACTTGGTTCAACTAGTGTGGGATACATCCACCAGAGAAATTTCCAGGTCCTTCCTTTATTATTATCCAGCAAATGAAGGGATACAACCTACAGAACACCCATTGTAACTTCCTCTTCTTTCTCTCACAATCTCCTCTCTCATAATACAATATTCACAATGATACATAGCTACAATACATTTCCCTCATAAAATAGGATTTCCTTCTAGGGAAAAAAACCCTAACATAAATTATACCGTCAGATCTGTGACCTTATAATGAACAGTCCATATTCACTATGAAATTACAATATACATTTACAAGGAAATTTTTTCTTCGGGGGCCCTCTTTCCCCCTTTTGGCCCTTGACCAAGTTTTGGATAACCTTGTTCATGTTTGACCAATTTTAGGACTTCAACAGGCTGGTCGAAGACGAGGCACCCAGGCGAAGCGAAGATCGTGAGATCTCTCCCCATTTTACGAGATTTTTGGGTTTAGGGTTTATGTAACGGGTATGGGATGTCAGCCCATGGGTTTACCCATGTTTAGGCCCATATTTTAATGTATAAATAAGTATCTAGGTGATGTAATAAGAAGTCAGTTATTGGATCTACGTGATCGGATTGGCTTAGTGCATGACTAGTTGGCTTCGTGCAATATTGTGTTGAGACTTGCAGAGCTAATTGCAAGTGATTGTGAGAAGGCTTTGTGTTGTGATAAGATCGAGGAAGAAGGATCTGGCGAGGTGCGCACAAATCTCCTATCCTATGCGGAGTTGTCTTTGTGGCTCTGTGCATGTAAGAATATTGGAAGAATATAATAAATAAGAAGAAGAGTTGGTGGACGTAGCCCCATGCTGGGGGTGAACCACGTATATCTTGTGTTATGTGCTTTGTGTTGTATTATTATTGTATTTTCTTAGTGTTGTAACCTTTATGTATGTTAATACATCTGATGTATTATCTTAGTGCTTGATAATGTGAATGAATGTTAGATCTTCGTGATGCTATGTGTTGAATGGTGAGATGTGTTAGACATTGGTGAATACGTCATTGTTCTATAATTAGTGTTTTAACCTGCAATGTGAATAAGAGTACATACTAATGGATGTTAATTTCTAAGTGATTTGTTAATTATTTTGATCACATATATGTGTCCTAGCTAGGTTGTAGACACTTGAGTCCTATAGCGCCCTTTGCCTCTACCTCGAGTGAGACTTCATCTGCTTCGCAAGTGTTGCCGAAAGGGACGGTAGTTAGGGTTTTTTTGGTGAATTGTTGAAGCATTGAACCCTATTTCTACCCCGATTCCAACAAATGGTTCCATTGTCGGGACCTGAAACTATGATTGTTGGGAACTGAAGAAAAGAGAAAGCTGTGTGTGTAGATCTACTGAGGTGGTGTGCATTATTCTACTCGACTTATGAAGCTCTGTGCTAAGAAGGGAATGAGATCTAAAGAAGAGAGGTAATATCTTAAAGCTTTGTGCTCTAATAAAGGTAAGATAAGTGGAAATTTTTGTTTTGAAAGAATGGATCTACGTATACTTGATATATTTTTTCCTAGTCTAAAAACTAGGGCACGGCTAGAAGAAAGAAGATTTGATATGAATAGATCCGATAGAAATAGTGAAAGATATGTTTTTCATATGCATAAAAAGGATTTTTGGACTAACAAGTGGATGCACGATCCTAGGAAGAATTTTTTGCAAGTTCATCACTATGATCCCAGTGCATAGTATAGGAAAGGTTGGGGATCATTTAAAAGAAAGAGAGGATTGACTCTTTGTTATAGTTGCAGAAGACCAGGACATATTTCTAAGGAATGCCCTGGTAGAGGCCCTATTTGTATTTGTTGTAAAGTCGTTGGCCATGAAGTTTTGGACTGCCCTAGAATGATTGCTAAAGTTGAAAAGATGAATCTGAGACAAGAAAACCATGAAGAAGGTAAAGAGACTAAGGATATGATAGAACACCAAGAAGAATCAAAGACTATATTATTGCAGATGAAAGAAACATTGAATGATCATGGAGACATTAGCTTATCAGAGATCTTAAAAGAGAAGGAGTGCATAGAAACAAGATTATGAGACTTTGACATCGACTATGTTCTAGATAAGGAAACACATGTGAACATTATGACAAAAAGTACTTGGGAAATTTTAGGAAATCCTGCTATGGTTCCTTCATTGGGAGGAATAGGATTGTTTAAAGGAAAGATGATAACCCTATGTGGAATACTTACCCATGTATGTATGGTTTCTCATGGAGCATCGATTGAAGAATAATTTGAGGTCATTACGTTTCTTGAGAACAATTACCCCTTTGCACTTTTTTTAGGAAGGACTTGGATTGAGAAAGATCAGATCCAAAGGAAAGAAGAAGAGGAATATCTAGAACAGAAAAAGAAAGAATTAAGGGATTTCATGGCTAGGAGAATAGTGCACTTACTAGAAGAACAAGAGAACAATTCGAAGCAACTAAGGACCAAAGACTTAGCTGTTGAAGTTGAGAAAATGCAGGAAAGTTTGAAAAAACTATCCATGTAGGAGAAATGAGCACCTACCCCTAAAGTAATAAGAGAAGAGGTATTCCACTCAAACCTGTTGAAAGACCCTCAATAGTGCGAATTTACTATGCTAAGAGCATATAAAAGTAAAAATGGAAAGAGGAACCCAATGAATCAGATCATAGGAAAGAAGCATAGAAAGCTCAGCAAGAAAAAATCAAAGTTAGACAAATAGCAAGAAGTTCTAGAGAAGACTTCACAGAAAGAAGGCTTGCAGAACTTGAACCTCACCGGAATAGAAGAACAATGTAGGCTGGCACTTTGCTAAGGTGAAGAAATATGATCATTGGAGGCATCTTGATCGTTACAACGACACTCTAGAATGGCTAGCAATGCAGTTATTGCTAGAAAGATCACCATTGGACCATTGGGACCACGTCATAACGAATGGAATCGTATTGATCAAGGCATTCCTGTCCGTTGGACAAGTTTGTTACAACATTGTCTATTTAACCTGTCAAATGTCTTACTAGGGACACTTTTTTAAATTGTGATTATTTGATCCAACAGAGAACTAATTGCTATCACATAGTGCTTACTGAGACCTCACCACCCATTCTATTATCTTGAATGTTTGTCCGCTTACCTGAGATATCTGATCTCGAGCGTGTATGTCTGGTGAACGCAGTGTAGCAAAGAATTCCATGGAAGAAATCCTAATATACCTTATGGATGAAAATTTGATGTCCACAGGAGCACCGACTTCGTCGACGAGAGGGCTACAAGCATCCCCATCAACTGCACGTTGATCTGGGCCCTCCCGAATAGCGACAGAGAAATGGATAAAGCATTGTGACAACATTGCGAATGCAAAGCACATCCTGTCGGTCCTGCCTGAATATATCCTACCTTTGGCTAACATGTTTAGTCATGACAGAGTTCTGAGAGATATGGAGTACACCCTTATCATTGTGTACCTCCCAAAGGGGATACGCGCAGTTGGACCACAACTAGGACTGATCCCTGATCTTAAGATCAACTATTTTAACCTAGGGGACCAAACGAATTATGCATTTCTCACACCGCATAAATATTTGACAATTACAACGGGGAAGAAGCCTAAGATAGTCCCCCAACCTTAGACCAAGAAGATTGTGAGGTCCACTATCCTCAATGTCATGAAGATACCCCACTTTGACAAACATCATTAGGTTAATGTGTGCATTAAATTCCTCATGCCATGCTTCCATGGAGTTTATCTATGGTTAGATAGGCGTGTGACTGTGGATCCGACATTGATCCACATGATCACCGAATTAATCATACAGGGACCAGACCCTCAGAAATTCTACCCAGGAAAGGATGCAAATCGCACCCTTGCGTAGTGAATAAAGGATACCTACGTAAATGTAGAGAAGGGGAAGAGGGGCTACAAGGTAGACTCCATCCAATATGGTGCAGTGAACCTATCTTACTAGTTGATCATTGGTAAGCTCGTCATGAAGAATAAACCAACGCAAGTCACGGGTTTCATCGTCGACCTCGTAGGAAAATGAGTTGAAGGGATGCAAATGAACTGGGTGAGCTACCTCGTCAACCAGTTGAAGCTAGATTATCACAAAGCATAGGACCAGGGATACAAGTTTCACTTTAGCTGGTTGTTGATTCTCATTTCCTTTGTCACTTGGGAGATGTCGGAAGGAGCAACCTTCCCTGAAGTTGAGTCATCCGAACCACTGGCTGCGAGGTTTACTACCCTGTGGTATTCAAGAGACATGGAAAAATAATGGCAGTTGAATGAGGTGTTTCACACCTATTATTTATAGCTGAGGAGGGCCATTGAATCCTTACCTCGAATGACGATGAATACACTCCATAGATTCATACCACTTGAAAATTTCCACATAGATAGGCACTTCAATATATCACTATGCGTGGGGATAAAAACAAAGAATATTTGCATCCCTATTACAATCTCACAGAGGAAGATATAGAGGAAATAACTAAGGAATGGCCTGTAGAATTCCTTGTACTCATCGAGTAGACAAAGCTCTCTGACCCCGACCTCATCAGAAGACTTGTGGTCACTTGAGAAGAGTATGATGGATCAAGAAGCAACAAAAATAAGAACAAGGAAGAAGTGCAGGAACTGAACAATGCATCGGAGGAAACTGCGCCTGATTCACCTGGAGAAGGAGGAGATGACAAAGTGAACCAAGAAGAGAAAATGAAGAAGACAAACAGGAACAAGGCAAAGTGACACAATCTAAGGATCCCCTTATGGAGGCTGAGACATCCACGAAAAAAAAGGTTTCCCCAAAGAAACCCTTAGTGCGGAATAATTCACAAGCGAATAAGCCCCAGTTACAAACTGTACTTACAATGGATGAAATTGATCTCATCATATCCGTTGTAGTAGACACTTCAGAGGATATTATGTAGTGCAACCAAGAAAAGAAAGAGGCAATGTATGACAGGATTGAGGCAGAGCTGAAAGGGGTACAACAATCCCTCTACTCGATTCGCGCAGTATCTGTTGCACCATCATCATCAGAAGGTATAGAAGTGGGACATGAGCCTGCCCAAATATGAAAATTAGCAGATGTGACAGAGGCTCGCCTTCGTCGTGTCTAGGAAGAAAAAGAGAAGGCCATAGAGGCCTTGAAACAAGAAAAGGAGGAAGCCTTAGAGAAACGTCGGATTGTGTAACAAGAGAATGATGACCTCTACGTGAAGTTTGTAGAGGATAGAGTGCAGATCTAGAAGGAAAAATAACAGTTTCCCATAGAGAAGATGGGAGTTAAGGAGGCAGTCACTAGAGCACTTCACTCTTTGTCGGGCCTATCACAGATGGAAGAATAAACAGTTGAGATCCAGGTGGGGAAGCTGGTTGAAGCCATCCAGTAGCTTCAAGAAAGAATAACAAAATTGGAACTATAAGTAGTACCGAGAACTCTGCAGGAAGTGCGAGACCAGAGGAAAGAAACTTCCAGGAGTGCAGTCAAAATAATCAAGGAATTGGAATTAGAATGAATGAAACTCAGTAGTAGAAGTGCACAAACCTATGAGTGCCTTGCAAAGGACCTAAAACTAAGAAAATTAGAAGCCCAGCTCCAGGAGGAGAAACAACAAGCATCGACAGTGCAAGTGTACCTGAAGCATCTTTTAGTGCTAGAAAATATGAAAAGGTCACAGGAGGTGTGCACAGTTCATCAATAGGTTAATGCCATCCAGTGTAGAGTCATGGAAGTGACTCAGAAAATCCAGACAGTGTAGGACAAAGCTTCCACACTTTTTGAAGAGATCGAAGGATGAGGTGCACATATGGAGAAAGTGGTCACCACAGTGGAACAACACTTGGAAGGACCAGTCACCGAGAAGGTTATTTAGGAGTTCTCCAAGAAGGAAGCTCTGGAAAAGCAGTAGGTCAAGGTAGCTTGAGCCAAGATTGAGGCCTTCGAAGCAGAATTGCCCAGATCAGAGTGACTCGAGATGATTCACAGGTGAGTGTTAGGGGCCTGTTGGACCTTGGCCAAGTTTTGGAGAACCTTGGTCATGTTTGACCAATTTTGGGACTTTGAAAAGCTGGTTGAAGACAAAGTGCCCAGGCGAAGCAGAGATCACAGGATCTTGCCCTCTTTTACAGGATTTTTGGGTTTAGGGTTTATGTAACGGGTATGGGATGTCATCCCATGGGTTTAGCCATGTTTATGACCCTTTTGTAATGTATAAATAAGTATCTAGGCGATGTAAGAAGAAGTTAGTTATTGGATCTACGTGATTGGATTGGCTTAGTGCATGACTAGTTGGCTTCGTGCAAGATTGTGTTGAGACTTGCAGAGATAAGTGAAAGTGATTGTAACAAGGGTTTGTGTTGTGATAAGATCGAGGAAGGAGGATATGGCAAGGTTCACACAAATCTCTTGTCCTATACAGAGTTGGATTTGTGTCTCTATGCATGTAATAATATTGGAAGAAGATAATAAATAAGATGAAGAGTTGGTCGATGTAGCCCCACGCTGGGGTGACCCACATATATCCTTTGTTATGTGCTTTGTGTTGTATTATTCTTTTATTTTCTTAGTGTTGTAACATTTATGTATGTTAGATGAATCTGATGTAGTAGATTAGTGCTTAATAATGTGAATGAACGCTAGATCTAGTTGATGTTATGTGCTGAATGGCTAGATGTGTTAGATCTAGGTGAATACTGTGTTGTCCTATAATTAGGGTTTTAACCTGCAATGTGAATAAGAGTACATACTAATGGATGTTAATTTATAAGTGCTCTATTAAGTATTGTGATCACAGATATGTGTCCCAACTAGGTTGTAGACACTTGAGTCCTACAACCCCCCCTTCCTCTACCTCGGGTGAGACTTCATCTGCTTCGCAGGTGTTGTCGAAAGGGTTGGTAGTTAGGGTTTTTTTGGTGCATTTTTGAAGCGTTGAACCCTTGGTTTTCCCCTGTGCCAACACCCCCAGACCCCGCAGAGGGGGTAACCTCCCTCTACACTCCCCCACATGGAGGAGTGTACATTCTTCCAAGGTGTAAACTCTTAGTGGGTTATAAACATGACTGAAAGCAAAGACCTCTGAATCAGGAATATAATCAGGCTCCACAACCAACAATCTCACACTTGGAGACTGATCTCAACAACTCCATCGTTGTTGTATCTGTTGGACTATGAACCTTCTTAGACCTAGAAAATTTCTCATCTTCACCTTCATGCTTGAAGACCAGCTGAAACTGAGAAAGAACTCAATTTATCCCTTGTTACTGCCTTAGTTAACATGTCTGTAGGATTTTGGCTAGTGTGTATCTTTTCCAAATTCAAATTTTCATCTTCCAATATGGATCGTATGAAATGGTACATGAGATGTATATTCTTAGTATTTGAATGGAAGGTTGAGTTCTTTGCAACATGGATGGAACTCTCACTGTCACAGTACAACCTGTTATTCTCATGTTTCTTTCCCAATTCCTCCATAAACCTCTGTAACCAAATCATCTCTTTACTAGCCTTTATAGCAACAACATATTATGCCTCTGTTGTTGAAAGTGAAACAACCTTTTGCAGTTTCAAAATCAAGTCATTGTTGTTCCACCTATAGTAAAAATATACCATGTGGTTCTCCTCCTTCTATCTTTATCACCTTCCATATATGAATCAACATATCCTTGTATAATAGTTTATAAACCTCCAAAACATAATGCATGAGTAGTAGTACCTCTCAAATATCTGAGAATCCACTTTATTTCCTCCCAATGTTCTTTACCTAGATTATTCACATACCTACTCACAACTCCCAATGCATGTGTAATATTTGGTCTTGTGAAAAACATCGCATACATCAAGATGCCAAATGTTGATGAATAAGGGACCCTGAACATGTATTTTATCTCCTCATGTGTCCTGGGAAGGGACCTTCTCATTGAATATGACATCTCTACTCCTAATGATTTTTTTATTTTCATAATCCCATAAGCGATAACAAAAATCATTAACATTGTATCCAATAAAGGTACACTTCTTGGATTTTGCGTCAAGATTTGTTCTATTTTCTTTATCAATATGGACAAATGATTCATAACCGAAAGTATTCAAAAAAGAACAGTTTACCTTTTTACCTTTCCATGCCTCGTCTGGAATTCTACCATCCAAAGAGCTTGAAGTTCCTCTGTTTATTAAGTAAACATAATTATCTATAGCATCTGCCCAGAACTATAAGGGAAAACCAGCATGCAATCTCATACTCCTTGCACGCTCCATGATTGTCCTGTTCATCCTTTCTGACACACCATTTTATTGTGGTGTTCCTGGAACTATATTCTCTCTATGAATCCCATGGTATGAACAGTAATCATAAAAATCCTTGCTACAATATTCACATCCATTGTCTGATCTAAGACACTTCAACCTTTTTCATGTCTCATTCTCCACCAAAGCTTTCCATTTCTTAAAAGTATAAAAAAAATCAGATTTTTGTCGAATGCAATAAACCCAAGTTTTTCTATTTGCATCATGAATAAAAGTAACATAATAATGAGATCCACGAAGAGATGATACCTGAGTTGGTCCCCCTACATCTGTATGCACAATATCTAACCTTTCACTCTTCTTTTCTTTTCTGACTCTAAGAAATTTAACTCTCTTTTTTTTCCATAAACACAATGCTCACAAAAATCCAAATCAATTTGTTTAAGATCTGGCAAAAAAAATCTTTTATGAAGTATTTGCATCCCCTTCTCACTCATGTGTCAAAGCCTATGATGCCACAATGTTTTATCCACTCCTATAGAAGCTAAAGAGATAGAAGAGTCAGTATTACCAGTACATAAATACAATGTACCTACTTTATCTTCTTTTTCTATCACCAAGGATCCTTTGGTGACCTTCCACATATTATCTATAAATATGGATATAAACCTTCACTTTCTGAATTCCTTGTTGAAATTATATTTTTCCTTATATCTGGAACATGTCTTACATCTTTCAACAACCATTGGTTTCCATTGCTTTGCTTTATTTTTACCTTTCCCATTCCAACAATTTTCTATGGTCCATCATCACCCAAATGAACTTGTCCAAAATCACCTTTAACATAATATATAAAATGTTTCCTATGGGGTGCAGCATAAAATGAAGCCCCTCAATCTACTACCGAAGACTCAGAAATATTTTCTACAGAAAGAATCAAATCATCTTGTAACACATCACCTGTTACATTTTCTTCCTGATTTTTCTCATATTGTCCATCTCTTTGTTTCTTTGGAGCTCTCCAATCTTTCTTTAGATGTCCTTTCTTCCCACAATTCCATCACTCTATCTTTCCAAATATGAATTTGGATCTTCCCTTCCTAGAATTTGTGCGGTTCCCTGAGCCCTTCCCTTCCTAGAATTTGCGCGATTCCCTGAGCCCTTTCCTCTATCATTTTGTCTTCCCCTATTATCCATTTTTAGCACATTAACTGATGTCTCACATGTGCCTTTCCATTGCATTTCCTCACTAAGGATAACACCAACAACATCATCAAGTTTTAAAGTGTTTGAACCAAAGACAGAGTTACTTACTTCCATGACCAACCCATTCCAACTTTCTAGAAATGGGAACAATATTAGAATATCCCTGACCTCATCATCAAAGTCCAATTTTAAAGAACTTAGTTGATTAGTAACCGTATTAAATTCATTTAAATGATCTGCAATAGACCCACCTTCTGAAATCTTCACATTAATAATCTCTTCATTAGAAACACCTTATTGGACATCGATGTTTTTTCATACATTTTAGCCAATGCATCCATCAACTCCTTCATTGTCTTTTCTTTCAAAATATTGAAAGCCACTGACACTGCCAAGCTCAGCCATATAGTACTTAGTGTCTTTTTGTCAAGAAACTTCCATTCTTCGTCCTTCATGGCCGTTGAATTTTTTTCTATTCCACCCAATGGTAGAAATAGATCATTCTGATATAAATAATATTCCATTTGCATCTTCCATAACTAGTAGTTTTGGCCATTAAATGTCTCAACCCTAAACTTTCCATCTTCCGCCATTGCTCCCACTCGAACCAGGAACCCTCTTTTCCTACAAGTTACCTTTGGCTCTGATACTAGTTGTCAGAAAATAGGATCGTGGAGAAATAAAATAAAACAAATGCAGAAATAAAACATAGAAGATACACAATATGATAGAGACACAAATATATGTGGTTCACCCAGTGTGGCCTACACCACCAAAGAAATTGGCAGGTCCTTTCTTTATTATTATCTAGTTAATGAAGGGATACAACCTACAAAACACCCACTATAAATTCCTCTTCTTTCTCTCACAGTATCCTCTCTCAGAATACAATATTCACAATGATACATAACCACAATACATTTCCTTCATAAAAGAGGGTTT
>JZKD02S1598889.1:118499-131110 GCA_000966675.3 Picea glauca
TGGGAAACATGTCATGTATTTAGGTGGTTTTTTCAACACATGGTTTTTGTCGATGGTTTTCTATTTCTGGTTAAGGAATTAGGACTTTGGACTAATCCAGGTCATTGGGTTAGGTTTTTGGATGCCGCTAGCTCCTATATGTATATTGTATTGTAAACAATGTAACACAATGTATGAATATAATATATGTTGGTTTTCCCAGTTTGGGTTTCCAGGGGAAAAATCTATGCGTAATGTTTGTATTTGCCATTGTATATTTTCTGTTCTTTTTTGAATATCTGTTTATAGTAGACATTGTACAAGGTTAGAATTTACATTTTGATGGCATTCATTCTGCAATTTTCCTTGTGTCTGCATGAACTATAGTGGCTTATGATTAGTGTGGATGATTTTCTCCTTCCCAAGAATGTAGTGTCTCCACTGGCGGTAGTCTTTCACAATGGAGTATGTTTATTTGTCATAATTAGGGTACCTACGGACAACATCTGATATTGTCTCACTATGATAGGCCATGGCATGGTTTTGATGAGTGAGAACAACACCCACAACATAGCTTGAAGCATATGTCTTGATATCAAAGGGTTGTTGCAGGTCTGGTAGTGAAAGTACTCAGGTTGAGAAAAAGCGCTACTTCAAATGATCAAACGCTTATTGTTGGGATAATACCCACACAAATTTGTCCTTACCACCACCCCTGGTTACTTGGCTAAGGGCCCATGCAATATGGTAGAATCCCAACACAAACTTGAAGTAGAAATTGGCAAGGCCCAAGAAGCTTCAAAACTCAATGAGTGTGGTTGGGGCTGGTCAATCATGGATGACTTGGATATTGGTTGGATCCACATGTATTCCATGGTGATCAATGATGTATCCCATGTAATGGACCCTTTCCATGCCAAAGGAGAATTTTTCCAAGTTGGCATATAGCTTGTGCTACCGCAGGGTGTGTAGAACCTGTTTGATATGTTGCAAGTGTTCTTCCCAAGTCTTGTTTTAAATGATAATGTCGTCTATATACACCACTAAAAACATATTTGTGAATGGTCATAGGATATCCTCCATCATCCTCATGAAAGTGGATGGAGAATTTTCTAAGCCAAAGGGCATGGCCAACCATTCAAAAAGACCTTCCTTTGACTTGAAGGTGGTCTTCCATACATCTGTTTGTTCTATCAAAACTTGGTGTTAGCTAGAATTCATATCAATCTTACTAAATTATTTGGCCCCCATGAGGCTAATTAAGGAGGTCGTTGATTCAAGGAATTGGGTACCGGTTTCTGACTGTGATTTTATTCAGGTCCCAGTGATCAATGCAGAGTCACCAACTTCCATATTTATTTTGTGCCATCACGATTGGGCTCCCTCAAGGTGATGAGATGGGATGAATGTGCCCATTGTAGAGAAATTCTTGGATTTGTCACTTGATCTCCTCATTCTCTAACAAAGAGCGGTGGTAGACTGGCCCATTGGGTATCAATGCACCGTGGGTCAGATCAATGGGTTGCTTGAGATAATAGTGCAGAGGTACCTTGGTAAGTGAGGAGAAGAAATCTGATTATTCTTCCATGACCTTATCCACTTGCTTCTTCTATGTGGAGACGTCACCCAAGGAGACCCTAGATGTGGCTGCGATATTTCGCTCATTCTGAGAGCGAATCATGAAGAAGAAAAATTTCCACATCTGAGAGATGACCTTTCTGCATTGCTTGGCAGAGATCAAGGAAATAACACTAGTTGGGACTGCCTTGGGTATCATGTACAATTTATTGTTCAAAGCAATAATAACACTATGAAGCCTAGACTCATATACAACATGGTGTTTCCATAAATATGGTTGGCCCAAATGAACATTACAAAATTCAAGAGGGGAAAAATCACACAATACCTCTTCTTTGAAGATATTGATGTTGTATGACATGTGAAATTTTTGGCTAACACGGATGTCTCTTCCTTGGCAGAGACATCCGATGGTGTAGGGATGCAGGTGCAGTGTTGTCGGCAAGGTGAGTCTCTTGACAAAATCTACTCATATGAGATTCTTATGGCTACTGATATCAACGATGAAGTGCAACGATGTACCCTTTGCCCACATCTGTGAATGAAAAAGGTGCTCGCCTTCCTCTGTCTTATCTGGTTCACCGAGCTAGAGCTTGGTGGTAGCAACAGTAGCACTGGGTTCTACGTCAATGATCTGTCTCCCCCTTTCAGGTTATGAATCAGAGTCAGAACCCAAATTTTATTTAGAGGCTTTCACCTCAGCCACCAGTGACTAATTTTAGCAACAATTAATAGTGTTATCCCAAGGGCTCTTATGTAACTCGCACCACTTCCCAATATCTTTATTTTTTTTTCTGGTGTCCTTATTTTCTTGCGGCCTAGACTGGTTTTCCTGAGGTGTTCCATCTTTTCTTTGTCATTTGTTCTATGATTTGGGGCCACCCTTTCCTGTCTTTTTATGTGAGGGTTTCCCAGGCCCAAATTGTCGTGTCTTTTGTTTGAGCTTCTGCTCGATTTTAACAACATATCGGTAGGTCATGCCCAAGGTTGAGATGTCTAGAAACTCCATTTGGCCCTAGATGTATCTATGTAGACATACGCGATAATTGAGCACCAGATTTCGCTCAAAATCTTTGATACCCAGCTTGGTGCGCAAGGTATGGAAGATATTTATGAACTCGGGCACTGCTTGGTCTCTTTCATGCCATAATGTGATCCATTTTGTGTACAGTTTGTCATAACTTCCAACATCATAGTATTTTTCCTTAATAGCATCCCTAAAGGAATCCCAGGTGACCACAACTGTAAATAATGAGGGTTCCTCTGTTTCCTTCTACTCATAGAAATTTTCCCACCAATCTTTGACATGAGGAACGACTTTGAGGATCACAAAAGTAATCTTTTCTTTATTCGAGAAGTTGTGGATAGAGAAAGACCATTCTAGTAGATTCAACCATTTGTTTACAGCATCTATGTCTATCTGACCTTCAAATATAAGAATATCGAAGTTGATTTGTACCTTGAAGGGGGCAGTGCCTTCATTTAAGGAATATGTGTCCCCTGTTGGTAGCCACCGAAGGATTTTCACAAAAATATCAATCATCTCGTTCCTATGTTGTGTGAGGGCTTCCTCGAGCAACATTTTGAAGGGATTTCCTATCCCATCATATTTATTTTCTCCCACCATGAGTGGTCTCTTGGGCATGCAAGATATTGTTTCCTCATGAAAAACAATCTCGAGACCTAATTCTTTGTACCCTGACCTCGTTGGGGACATGCATTAAGAATGATAAGGAGCAGACCGCTCTGATATCACTAATCTGGATTTTATGAGCAGAAAGAAATGAATACAAATTATTATCAAAATATGATTAACATAGAATAATAGATATATAGTAAAATCAGTTTCTATTCAATAAGGAAATAATTTGAAACTGTAAAATGCAGCGGAAAACAAGCTTGCTAGAATGGTGGCGGCTTATCTCTGAGAAGAGATGTGATGACTGCGTTCATTCGCAAGAAGATATTATAATGAGGATCTTAAGGAATTTTTACAATAAACAAGAGTTTCAAAAACCCTATACATCCAAAAACCTAACCCTAGGAGATGAAGCACCAAAAATCATGTGGGATTCATTTGGGTAAGTTAGTACATCAAATTCTCAGGGTCGTAACTTTTGCATACGATCTTCGTTTTAGGCGCACGGTAGCTTGTTGGAAAGGTATATTTGATCACTACACATGTTTCCATTAGGCCCTAACTCTATCTATATTCTAATTGTGGTGAGCCCTAAAAATGTTGTTTAGGGCCTCAAAATAGCCCCGGAAGTCAGGGACCCAAAAACTAGAAAAAAACTGCCAAACTCGAAAACTGCCAAAATGAGCCAGTCAGAATAGGTGGGAGGCCACTAAAATCCATCTGGATCAAATGATAACCATTGGGTAAATTTTTGTGAGAGGTAACCATTTTTGGAAGTTCCAACTTCGGAAGATTGGATTCTTGTAAAGGAAAAATCACCTGAAGGCCGAAATCCAAAGGACTAGGTTCCATCCCTCGGTCATGAGTTATGAACACATAAGCTATGGGGTATTGGGAAAATCAATTAAATTAATAAGCCTAGGGTCATATCCCGTAGATGTGTGAATTTTATTCGAGAAGGTAAGTGCTAATGAGAACTCTGACAGTATTTTCTCTGGAGGATTTGCAAAGCTGCAAAAGTCGAAGTCCTGAAGCTCTGAAATCCCGAAGTAAATTAGAATCGTCCACTCAACTGCATATTTATTCATGGTCATCAATTTGTTTGAAACCTATTGACCTTCCAGGATCATCCATATAATGGAAGAATGGATATCAACCATATGATCTACTTTGGTGAAATGTACTCTGAGAGGATTGAATGATTGCAAGGCCTAGAAGTCCCGAAGGACGAAGTTCCGAAGTAAATGACAGTCATCCATCACAACGTACAATTAAATGGGACCATTGATTTTGATAAATGATTAAGCACTCATTTGGATTAGAAGTTTTTCACCACCTATGGTTGTATGGAACAGAGGTCTTGAAGTGTTTATGTGTGAAATTTAACACACACAGTAAGAATTTTATCTCGGTAAAGAGGGAAAATTGAACTAGATTGGATTTGGATTTTTCCCTGATTGATATTAAGTGATCACATACATCTAATGAATTGGAGAGATAATAAAAAATATCAAATATGATCTATTGAAGAACTGGGGATGCAACATAAGCATAATAAGGAAATAAAAATGCATGGGATCGAGTTAAAATAAATCGATCCATAACTATGATCAATTTATGAAAAACACTCTCACCAAATTGAAAATACTTCACGATAATGTTTGAATGATAATAGAGAAAAAAAAATTTTATTATTGTTAATTTAAATGAAGAGGTGCAATGGTCCAAACAAAGGGACACAATGCTTCATAGTTCACACCAATTGGAATACTATATAAATGAGAAAGAGTGGTTAGAAGAAAGTGGCTTTGTAGTCAAGATCAGAAGATCAAAATAGAAGCAGATTCTAGGAAGAGGAATTGATGATATTGACGTCATGAGGGTGGAAGGGAAGAGAATGGAAGGATTCATATCCTTTACTAAGTAAAGTGTGAAAGTTAAAGGAATTATTTCTTCCTAGCCTTGGTTCCCTAAAGTTAAGGGAGTTGGTGATTCCTAGGGTTGGTGCCTTAAAGTTAAGGGAGTTGGTGCTTCCTAGGGTTGGTGCCCTAAATTTAATTTAGTTGGTGCTTCCTAGGGTTGGTTCCCTAAAGACAAGGGAGTTGATGCTTCCTAGGTTTGGTTCCCTGAAGAAGGGGATTTATGTCTCCTAGAGTTTGTTCTCTAAAAGGGATTGGTGTCCTACACTATTCTTTATAAAACCTTTTAATTCTTATTAATTATATTTATATAATTGATTTTATATACATTTCCATTGTTGATCTATTGTGGTAATTAACAAAATATAAAATTAATTTCTAATTTTGAAAAAAGGGTAATACTTATTCACCACCCCCCCCTCCTCAGTATTGCAACAATAGTTCCTCTAGTCATAGTACCCTAGGCCCCTATTGGTCATCCTACAACCCTCATGAAGGGAAAGTGTTTGCACAACAAAATGCACCCAACATCCCCGATCAAAATAATAAAAATAAGAATGAGAACAAGGGAAAACATAATTTCCAAATCCAAGGGAACCAAGGGAATCAAAACCAACATCCTAATAGAAACATCAAGGTAAAACAACCTACCACAAATCAATGAACAAGTAATAATCATCAGCCTAAATAGGGGAATAATGATAACCTTCACACCAATAAACTTTATTATCGTTGTGATTTCTATGGACATTATACCATGAGTGTCTATTTTTACTTGAAATGTGTCATTTGTGGGAAGTGCCAAAGGCTGCTAAACAAACTAACAATCAACCCACCCAACCTTCCTCATCACAATCAATAGTGTTGGAAACCCTTTTACAAAACAAGGGATTGTGTCTACCCCAAAAACCAATCCTCTTAGGCCATCTCCCACTTCTAACCCTTCTGGAAAAGTGAACTAACCAAACCTTTACTTGGATTTTTTCAATGTCAACCTGACTACGTGATCCCATCAATAAGGTGTTCCCTATTAAGAACCAAATATCAATATAGCATAGAAAAACCTCAGAAAAAGTACTCAATGCCTTGAAAAAGAGATAATTTCAGATAATAATCATCTTCGAGGGGGAAACCTCCTTTTACTCCACTTAAATATTCAAGTATAATATGATTCAAAATGAAAATGTCTCCTTGGTATATATAGGAGACTAGGAGGTATAATTACAACTAATGGCCTAAAGCCGGCATAAATAAAATAACATTACTAATAAAATATGCTCTAATTAATGGGTAATGATCCAATATTAGGGCTTAACATGNGATCTTCCCCTAAGGTGCCAAATTTTCCATTACGATGAAATTCCCCCACCACTAATTCATGGGAATACCATAACTCTATCATAGTAGGTGACTTAGCTCAATACCCTACTATGATTTCATCCCTAGAATTCCTTGAAACATGTCCTTCACAATGAAAGGATTTACTATCTACTTTGGATGTTTTTGATCACTTGGATGATAGGGTATCTGTTTTTGACATTTTCAAAGTTGAGTCATTTTTCTTACCCCCTTTTGTGGCCTTTCAGTTTCTAGTTTCCATTAGGAATTTCATTATGCATAGATGCATCATTTATGAAGGGGCATATACATGTGTTATTTCTAACTAAATTTAGAAGAATCTAGGTTCACCTAAGCTCATTCCATCTCCCATATATATTTGTGCATATCATGGTAGGCCCTTTCACCTAGAAGGGTTCTATTAGAATGGTCCCATCCAATTGGTAGTAAATAAATTACTTATAGATGTTGAGGTTACAGATGCCCCTTTGGACTAGAACATTCTCTTGGTTCATAGTTTCATGTATTCCATGAAAGTAGTTTTCTATTTGGTCTTTTACATAATAAGTTTCACCCATAAAGGGAAAATTGTCACCATATATCAACTAACTACCATGATCCTAAGACTCAACTAAATCTTGACAATGTTGTCCCTTCCTTGGATGGGAATAAAATTGTTCAGAAAAATGGGGTATTCCCACATAGGATGAACACCTTCAGTAAATAGTCACAAAATAAGATAAAATATGAAAAAACTAGTGTTTTTATGTTCTTAAAACCATTGAACAAGGAAATGTTGATTTTCCTTAATCCCGACACCTAGGTACTTTGTTATCTAGTGATTTCCTTACTTTAAATGAAATTATCAACTCATAAAACATAATACACTTGTTGGAATAATCAACTCAAATAAATATAGTGGAAGCAATATTGGAAACCAAAATATCATACATAATACACAAATATATTCTACCCATCAACTAATCTTATCATTCAATTAACTTCAAATCTTACAAGGGCTTCGTTATTGGGAAAATTTCCGAGAGAGAAATACATAAAACTTTAGACAACACCTGCTAAATATAACAAATATTTTTCTATTCTATGATCCTAACTTTCATGTTTCTCAAGATGTGCACTCCTTTCCTTAATAAAACCCACATATATGTGCCTGTCTCCATCAAAACCCACATACATGTGAAAAAAGACTGGAAAAATTCATACAACATGACCCTGCTACTACGACTCCAATATAATAAAGTCCACTTGTGGTTTCCTTTGCTCTCTTTTCTCCTTGACTTGTATCGATATCTAGATGGAATTCCTTCTCCAACTATCCAAGATCTCCCTGAATCACAACCCTTCATGATCCAACCCTTTCTGTATCTAAAGGGTATAAAGTATCAAGTGTCTCCTCCTTCACCCTTGCCATGATTTTATAATCTTGAGTTATGACCTAACTCTAATATCCAAAGTGATTGATGGTTGAGATTATTTCTCACCTAACTTGATACCAATGGATAATATTTAATTCACTAATGCTAATTAATTTATCATTTCATTAAATAAAAATCAACTAATTAATAAAAGAACTTTACTTCAATAATTAGTTTAATTAAAGTAAATTACCAAGGTAGAAGGATTTGGATGACTTCCACATGTCTAGACACTTAGACCTATGTGTAAGTACATTTTCGATGCTACAAAAATCAACACTCCCTCTTAGTGAGGAAGGTATTTTTCACCACTCCAAGCTTGTCCCTGAAGAAAAACAAAGTTCCCTTTAACCAAGGGTTTGGTTAGAATACCTGCAACTTTCTCATCTATGGAAACATACTTAAGTTTCACTACTCCCTTATGGATCTTGTCTCAGATGAAGTTATATCTAATCTAAATATGCTTGGACCTATCATGGAATATTGGATTCTCAGAGAGTTTGACACAACTCTAATTATCATAGGGTATCATCGCAGACTCTAAGTCCCGATCAAATAAACTTGTAAGCAATTTGTGAATCCAAATGGATTCACAACTATCCATAATATTTTCCATGTACTCTTCCTCTATTGAAATAAATTCTACATAAGTATACTTCATGTCGAACCATGTAACCATTATTGATCCCAAGTTGAAGCAACACCCTGAGGTGATGTTTTTTTCTATTGCACTCCCTTCCCAATATGAGTTTGAATATCCATGTAGCCTCACTCCATCACCTTCAAGATACCTCAACCCATAATCCATTGTACCTCTCAAGTACCTGAGCACATGCTTCGCTACTATCTAATGCACCTACCTCAGCTCCACCATGAACTGAATCAAGGTGTTCACAACAAAACATATATTTATCTTGGTGTTCACCAAATACATCAAAGATCCTATTAGCTTCATGTATATCCTGGGATCCACCAATTCTAAATATGAATAGACAACCTCCTTCAGTTTGGTAACCATAGGTGTATATGTAGGTATATAATTCTCAATATTGAATTTCCTCTAGATCTATACTGTGTAATTCCCTTGACTAAGGAATATCTCTCTCGATATAAACCATACCTCTAACCCAAATAAATAATGCATCAATCCAATGTCCTTCATCTTGAAATCTATAGCTAAATATGCTTTGGACCCTGCTATAATATCCTCTGCACCTGTGATAAACAAATCATCCACATACAACACTATGATGAATGGATCAACCCCAACAAGTATCAAGTACAATTTAGGATTTGTCTCACTCTTCATAAATCACATACTCTACAAGTATCCTTCAATCTTGGAATACCATGTCATCAGTGCATGTTTGAGTCCATACAAGGATTTATTAATCCTACACACATAAGACTCCCTCCCATGTACCAAAATTCATAATGTTTCTCTATGTATACTTCCTCCTCAATGATATCATTGAGGAAATATGCCTTCATATACATATGGTGAATCCTCCACCTCATAACCGAAGTAACATAAATAAAAACTCGAATAGAAGCATACCTATAAAATAGAGAAAATGTATCATCATAGTCCACTCCCTCTCTCTAGGAGAATCTTGTATCCATGAACCTCACCTTGAAATTTTCAATGCTACAATCTATAGCATGTTTGATCTTGTAGAGCCACCTAGAACTCACAACTSAATTCCCCTTTGGCCTTGGCACTATGTCCCAAACATCATTCCCCATGATATAGGTGTACTCCACCATGGAATTCCTCCAAACCTGTTCATTTGTTGCTTCCAAAAAACTAGAAGGMTTAGCATCAATGATGCTACTCATAAGTTCCATATAGTTTGGAAACTTCCTTAGAGTCTTTCTCTCCATGAATTCACTCMTAGGATCCTCACCAACATCCCTTAATTTCTGCAATAACCACTTGGGTMTCCTAACATAAATGRAAAGGGGTAACTCCTTTTTCCCACTCAAAGTCAAACTCCCTAAAATGGAATTTGTTGATTTTTTCTCATCCTTCAGAGTCTCATTCTGATCATCCTATGTCACTGTTAATGACTCTTGATATTTCCTAGATATCAAGTTATCCTCGATCTTAACATCTCTTCTCACAACTATCTTTCATTTCATTGGTATGAAGATCATGTAATACTTTGTGATGTATGAGAATCACCTTCAAAGTCAAGGAAGTAAGCATGGAGGCAGGGATATGAAATCTCAGCATCATAGAATTTCAAATCAACATTTAACTCTGAAACAAAATGAGTTGTTGAGATATTTTGGAAACAATGTTTTTAAATATATCTTGTCTATAAAGTCTTGTACGACTGTAACGAGTTGTAGGTAGAGAGTGGAAGCCCTTATCTGGTAATAAATTATAGTTATTGTAATAGGAAAAAGTAGGTAACCACTAGAAACAAATAGGATAGGTTCCAGACAAGACGCAGAATTTCTCAAGGAGCCACTCCTTATATATATATTTTGTTGTATTGTATTAGAGAGTAGAGCATAGTAGAGGAGAGTAGCAGATAGGAAAACAAGAAAGATGCAGTGAAGAACTGTAATACTATGTAATTTATTTCATGGATGAATAGAATAGACATAATTGTTCCAATTCCTTAGGCTCTGTTCATTTTGAGGTGTGATTGAATGAATGATGCATTGTGTGTGTGTTTTAGTTCATTTCGTTTATGTATGATTGTTTATGGTTGATCATATGAAATTGTGATGAACTGGATAAGTTTCAATCATTTCTCCTCTAAGAACTCATATGAAAGGAGTGCATATTGTACACAAGGAGTGCATTGACAAAGTATTGAATTGACTCAAAGGAGTTCATAAGAAATGAAGGGAACAGGGACTAAGCGCAAGGAGTGAAAAGAATCAAGGAGCGACTAAGTGTCGAAGAAACAGAACAGAGAAGCGCAAGGAGTGTGGGGAGAATTTATTTCAAACAAATCCTTCGATCTAAGTTTTTTGAGATCTCAGAAACGTAAGGAGTGCATGGGAGATCAAAATCCTCAAAGGAATAAAGCTCATAAGTGATAGAAAAGAGAAATATTCAAAGGAGTGAAGCCCTGAATATTTCATGAATTATCGGTCAAAATACATCGAGGAGGAGAGAGGGATCGTTCCAGATCGTTGGATCTGGGAAAAGTGTGTGAGTTTTAAGTCTCTTACTTTGTACAGGAGAGAGGACTATTGAAGTCCCGAAATCCTGAAGTTATTAGGGACCGTTCATCATCAAGAGGGGCAGGTGGCACAAGATCTACAACTCCGAAGTGGAATCACTTCGGAAGTTCGTAGATGAGGAAGAGACGAAATTGTCGAAGAGATGAAGTAGATCCTGACCGTTGGTTTTCAGGAGGTACTTGTCAGCAGATCGAATACTTCGGGTGAAAAAAATTAGAAGGTGAGTGTGCAGGATTTGAAACTCCCGAAGCCCGAAGAGCCGAAGCGATTCACAACCATCAATCTGTGGGAGACATGCGTCGACAGATAGTCGAATTTAAGTGAAAAAACTCTAGGAGGAGGCGAGTGTTCATGAGTTGAAACTCTCGAAAGCACGAATAGACAAATTGAATCATAGCCGTCATATTTAGAAGGACACGCAACATAAATTTGTGCACACCAGGAGAAAGAGAGTGTGCAGGAGTTGAAACTTTCGAATCTTGAAGACCCAAAGTGAAGCACATTCATCGATCTGTGAGAGACACATGTCGATAGATAGTCAACTTCAGATGGAAGTATTGTTATCGAATAAATCAGTAAATACAGACATAAACTAATCTACCTAGATCCACCTAGATCTAGAACAAAACAGGACAGGACATGGTGCTTTCCCTAAGTTACAATCATTGATCTTACTACCAAAGAAGGAATTGATGACTTACCTTTGAGATCTCTTCCTTATATCTTTGTTGTTCCTGCTTCACTTTGGTTCTCTTTTCATACTGATCCTGCAGTGAGACACAAACCAACCAAAGTGAAATCAGTAGAAGTATATTCAATGACAACCTATGCATGTGATCAAGGAATTATGCAATAAAATAAAGATAATTGTATGGGAAAGAAGCATGTCATTGTATTATATTAAATAATAGGAAGAGAGATTACAACTGGATGCCTTGATGTCATAAGGTTCCTCCCAATAGTTCCTTTCTTCCCACACACTTCTTTCTCTAAGGTTTCTGAGACCATGGATCTGATAACTACTCATAATCTATCTTGACAAAGAAAATCTCAAAGCCAATATAACCAAGCTAACAAGATCAAGAAATTTCCAACTCAATCAAGCTTAAGCTCTCATCAAGCTAACTTTATCCATGAGAGATCCTCTCCTTTTATAGGCTGAAAAGGATAAGTTGAGGAGGTTAGGATGATCCCACTAAATCATGAAAGAGAGTAAGATCCAAACCGTTCGGAGGCCACCTCACTATAGAAGCTTCTCCTTCTAGAAGCATCGAGAAGACGCTCATTTTTCCCATGTACGAAGGTTGTCACACCCTAGCTATAGTGCAACCTATGGAAAATACACAACCCATATATAGAGAAAGGTGCAGAAATCAAGAATTTACGCACCCTACATATAGAGAAGCCTACAGAAATCCTCCAAAATAGGGTTTTTACAGAGGAAAACACAACTTCTTCTCCCAGGAAAAGTTCTTCTCCCTTCTTTCTTTAGGAATTCAGGCCACTGACCCCTCTGAA
>JZKD02S1598889.1:156442-168572 GCA_000966675.3 Picea glauca
AAAATAAAAAAATATAAAACTCTGAGTCTTTGAACCAAATGAAAAATAATATAAGAATAAAGGAAGCTCACAAATTAGAAAGAAGGTTTGGGTATGAATAGGATCCATTTTAAAAACTTTGACTTTCTAGTCCGTTCCCATACATTTTATCTGAAAGCTTTTATTTTATCTTTTTTTGCACTTCCTGACCTTGAATCTCTACAGAAAGACAAATTTCACTTTGACTCTGGAAGCCTAAAAACTAGACCTCCAAAATGAGAATAGGCGAACATTTTATGATTCCTCTAATTTTAACTGGAATAAAGTATGTCTAGGATAATCTTGACTACCTTAACCCCTTTATCATATTTTAAAATAATTAGTTTCTCTCAAGGAAAGTCCCTGGAAATTAAAACTTTCCCTTAATAACTTCCCTGTAGGTAAAGGTGTTTTGAAGGTCAGTAGAGAATT
This sequence comes from Picea glauca, assembly GCA_000966675.3. NCBI lineage: Eukaryota > Viridiplantae > Streptophyta > Pinopsida > Pinales > Pinaceae > Picea > Picea glauca. The sequence continues at coordinate 156,893 of JZKD02S1598889.1, forward strand.
AGCCCAGAGTAAATCAAAGTGAGTTGACAGACCTTCGTTGCTAAATTATAAACATATATCATCCCGCGTACGAAACATAAAAGTTGATTTCCCCCACTTCAACAATATTAAAATACAAGACGAATGGTGAAAGGAAATTCGAAATTCAACTGCCCCCATTATGTCCAAAAGAGATGATGAAAGGAAATTTAAATGATTGCCCTCATCTCAGCAAAAGTGAAAATTGAAGCGATGAAATTAAATTCAATGGGAAATGTAGATAACTTCACTAGGTTACTGAAAATGTTCGCTGGCAGTGAATCAATGTCTTTGATATCTGCAAGGTTGTTATGTAGTTATTTCTCTTTCTGATAAGATCTACATTCTGAACCAACAAGGGACCTCCCCCGAACTAAATTGTTTAATTTTTACTAAACCTTGATGCAAACAAAATCGACCAAAGTCTGATAGCCCGGTTAAATTTGTTTTGATTATCTTAAGCATACCCGAAATCAATTTGAAGGAAAAGTAAGCTTAATAGCCTAAACTCAATGTTAGTGAACAGTCAAGTTTTTGAAAGTTTTATGAAATACGATGGAAGTAAAATATCCTTTTGTATGTCTTCTAAAAGGTGTTTTCCCAAAAATCCATTGATGACTCCATTAACCCAATAAGGGCACTTGGTCTACAATTCTTCCATGCCTCGCAGGGATATGCAATCCCCAGATGGAGCCTATGTTGGAACACTTCTAAAATTATAAACTTGAAGCTTCATTCTCTTTCTCCTTACTTTATCTCATAATCGAACTTTAATAATAAATTGTTGTTATCTTCTATCCTTAAATAATACACAAGGTTCATCGTCGATCCTTTCTCCCCATTGATCGAACAACTCTTCTTTCCCTAATGTTTTGGAGCCACCCGAATGATAATTAGGTCAAGCCTCTAGAGATTTGGCTTTAGAATTTTGGATTTCATAGTTTCACGCTTTAGGCGTTCCAGCACACAGCATTTCCAAAGTCCTAATATCTGAAACCTGTGGATAACGAAAGGTTAAACCAGCTTTAAATAAATTAATCTCGATTAATACTTAATTAATAGTTTTGCGATTTCGGAGTTCGGGTCCTTGCCGTCTATAATATCTCTAACTCACGAAATCTGAACTCCCGAACATCTTAAGAAGTAATCTAGATTAATTAAGGATTAAGAACGGTTAGTAAATAATTAATCCCTTCGCGATTTCGCGTTTCGAGAATCTTGTCTTGAACTGTTATCTAATATATCAAGGCCCAAAACCATGAAATAATGCTTAACAATAAACATGGTTAATTAAATATTAAAGACAGTTAAAGAATTAGTTAATCCCTGCACGATTTCGTGTTTCGAGAATCTTATCTCGGGTGGTTATCTGGTGTCCCGAAGTCCGAAAATGAAAAATACTACATGGTTAAATGTGATTAACTAATGGGTTAAGAAAAATTATGTCGTGATTAAAGTTTACTTGAATCATAACTCGGGTAAATTCAAACGTTGATTGTCAAAGTTTCTAATCACAAACCACCATAAATTAATGACATTAATTATTTATCTATGGTAATCATTCCAAATAAGATCCCGAACCATCGTATAAATCTTTTTCATTAAGGAAAGTAAATATTTCATCAAGTAGAGATATTTGTAGATCGATGAAATTAAAGGAAAAAGATATTGAAGTTTAAATTTCATTGCGCGTTTTCACAAAGCAGCAAGTTTTCGAGATAAAGAACTTTGTTTGTTTCCTGTGACAGGTAATAGATTCTTGAGGTTTGATACCATGGCTCCATGAAAAACAGCTAAAGCGTTTGGTGAAAGTTCGAGCCAGAACACAGATGTCCTTTCTGACACTTCACCCAGAAGCATAGACACCGTTAAAACTTGGACACGGGTATTCAATATTCTACAGCATGAATTAGTCAATTGTCCAAATGATTCAGGCGACGAGGAGACTGAGACCCTGGCTACCAAATACAAAAATGTTTCCCAATCAGAGCTACATAAGATAGCAATGAGGCCTAGAATCCTTCCTTACAATGATATGATTGGTTGGGTGCTAGAAAACATTGATATCCCGACCAGGACCATCTACAATTCACAAAAAGTCACAGTTGGATCTTTCTGACCAGAACATTTATAGGTAATGTACAAGTTATATTTAGTGGCCAATTTCATTTATAATTCCAATTTCCTAAGGGATTTAGACAATAAAGAATGCGTGCAATATGGAAGGAACATGTCTGACTTAATCAAAGATTGGTTCTCTCATCTTGAGAAGTTCAGAGCTGGCTCCCATGGCGTATATGAAATTTCCTCACTAGATCCTCACATGATGTATGTATCCATGATGGTGTGTAGAATCTATGGGAAAAAACACTTCCCATTTCCTATTACCATGGGTGCCTATTATGCATACAATAGAAGAGGGGTATTCTTTTGATTGGGCCAAGATATTGTCCAACAATTTGGTTAGGGATATTACAGAATATCGATCGCTGAAAGCCAAGGGGAAACCTACCCTATTTTACATGTCATCTTACGTCATGGATGTTGTCTATTTTATGACACCATTTCCTCTTATCGGTTGGAGCTGGACTCCAACCAGTGACGAACCAATACATTTATATCATTCTAAGCTTTGGGAGGATAAAGTGAAAGATTTATTCTATGAAATCTGCAACTGTGTGGTTGTGTCGATGCATACCGCTATATATGGCTACCCACCTCCCAGGATTTCTAACAAAATAGTGACCAACTTGGGGAAGACCGTGGATTGGTACAATGAAGAGAATTTCTCTTATATCGGGGTTTTTGGTTGTTCAATTCCTCCACACGCCTTGTCGAAATTTATACTAGATTGATTGGTGTGTCGTGAAGTAGCACATCAAACTGTGCTTGGGGGAATTAGTAAGGAAATGAAAGCAATGCAGAAAAAGGTATGGCCTGCCTTTCCAGTACATATTGTTGTGTTTTCATTATTGGATTTCAGCCATTCAAAAGTAGAGGTCGCGGCCCTGGAAGAAATCAAGCTTGTCAATATCGAATTCAGGAAGCATGATCCACAGAATATCGTAGGTAATCACATGGCCCTCTACAATTTGAAAAGATATAAACATGAATACTCTCCTTAGGACAAAATATTTCAAGGAGAAAGGTCCTATCAGGAAGTCTTGAGTCAAATTCAAACTCTGGCTCTAAACAAATTGGTCGAGTTTTATAAATTCTAGAAGCATTGAAGAAATATCCTTCCCAAAGTATTGCAGGGAGAAACCCCAACACCTCCAGCTACACAGAAGATTGAGACCCAGAGTGTGGAAATAGGGAGCTCTAGTGGATGGGATACTCAGGGGCATTTGGAGAAAACTGGGGATTCAATTCAAAAGGAGAACACCACATTGAAAAATTCACCAAGCAATCAAGATAAAGCTCAAACTGAAGCATTGATAAAAAAAATTGGGGAAGAACAACCACCGTTCACCCCAGGTAAATCATCTCTTGATACAGTCGGGCGACAACCATCCACCGAGATAGGCAACCTTATCCATTCTATCACACCTTTACAGTCTAGTAGAGGGAACCCTAGAGCCGAAGTGGTATTCATAGAATATCTTATGCCCATTTCAGTAGAAGAGATGCCTCCTTCCAACATCGTCTTCAACAATAAGAGAAAAGTTGTAGTAAAAAGAGAAATACATCAGAAAAATGGTGTGGTTGTCAAGAGACATAGAGTACTGTATGATGGATAGTCCCAAGAAGAAACAGGTTTTGCTATGGATGTGGTAGGTTCATTGGGATCCTTTTCCACAGCAAACCAATTTTAATTTGGCAACCTAAAGGAAATATTGAAGGAGAAGGATCTAATGGTGAATCAGTTGCAAGATCAAGTAAAGACTTTGGAACAGGGCATCAGGAGCGAGATGAATAAAGGTTTTGAGAATATTATATCCTATGATAGGTAGGAAATTCAACAGCTTAATATCATACTTGAACAGATGAAGGAAAATTCACAGGTGAACGAAGAACTGGTCATACAATAGGGAGAATTGGTCAAATAACTGCAGGAGAAAATAAGTTTGACTGAAAACACAACAGTGCATATATCAGCTTTATGAGCCCAAGCATTAGAGGTACACGAAAACCTGGGATCATCCCAGCAAATCCTTTTGACTAAAATAGAATGCATTCAATAATATTATCGATTGGCAGAACACTCTTTGAACAATATTTGCATAAAAGAGAAGGAGGCCACTACAGCTAGAGTTACATTTCAGGAAGTTGTCTTGTCAGCAACAAATCAGGAAGTTTTTAGGGCCACCAGATTGTCCCTCTCAAAACAAACCTGAGGAGATATAATACTTAAGGCCTGGGAGGATAATATAGTTTAAAGTAAAAGATTGGCCAGGGAGGTGAAGAAATATTGTGAAGAAGAATTATATTCTCTTGAAAAAGAGTCACTGGATTTTGGAAGAGATTATATCTCTAAATCCCTGGGACAAATTGATGTATCAAAAAATCAGTTTGATTTCAAGACATGTATGAAAGAAGCTTGGGCCAAAATTCTACAATTGAAACAGTTTGACCTTACTCAAGAGAATAAATGGATAGTCAATCCTATTTTACAAATATAATATCTATCTCTAGAAGCCAGGAGGATGGAATATAGGCTGCCTCATATAGAAAAGAAGTTATCTTCTTTTGAGGCAAATGATACAGCAGAGCCTTCCAGGTTGGTAGTGAAATTCGTGGGCAGAGGCATTCAGTGCATCGAGCAAGGGAAAGCCAGTACGTTTGGGAACAAATGATACACAGGTCATGATTAGAAACTAGTTGGTTTATGAGTTGGAGTACGAGAAGAAAAAATGTCTCCGACAGCAAGCCAAGAGACAGAGCTTTACAAATGAAACGTTTTAGTTTTTATTTGTAATGTTTAATTTATGAGAATTCAAACCAACCAAGGTCGGAATCGCTTTGTATAAATGCATCATTTGAAGACTCAAGAAGGGTTTATTCTTACCGAATGTAATAGATATAAAAAAATCTTTTTGTGAGAATTAATGCAAGTTCAGACAGAGATTCTAATCTTTGTGCAGTTTGATTTATGTTTTCCTCTCGTATTTCACATTTCTAGCTTTTTTTATGCCATTCTTTGATAAGTGAGTGTTTACAATTTAGTACTACTACTACTGTAATCACATCAAATCGGTTGTTTGTTAAGCAAACAGTTTTTCCTCTGTATTTGTTGTAAGTAAATACAAGACTTGTGAGCTACTTGAATAGTTGAATCTTATATCCTTTTGAGAGTGCATGTTTTATTTTCTTCTATTGTGAACAACATAAGATTCATCTTGCATAAATGCCTTATTTTGTTTAATATTTTTGTATGTTTCCCTCACACCATCCGATTTTATTAATCAACTCAGACAACAAATTACGGCCTTTGTCATGTTTTGTCATTATTTTTATTTGAGGAATTAAATCTTATGTAACTAACAGAAGAAGAAGCACCTTTCAAAATCAAATTCATATTTATGATGCCTTGACATTACTCTTTTAAGCCTTAAGTGGAATCTCAGGAACAACACATGGTTGAGACAAGTAGTTGATGAGTTGGCACATACATGAGGTGTATAATTGATGATGTTGGTACATATTGATGAGTCATAGTTGACGAGTAGGTTACACATGACTGGTACATACTTGGTACATGGTTGGATAAACAATTTTATGGTACAGGCTGATTACAGTTTGTTTGGTACAGTTTGGTGCATGGTTGATGCACTTGTTTATGGTACAAGGTGATTATAGGTTGAGCTACAGGTTGATGCATGGTTCGGGTTTATTGGTACAGGTTTACATTGGTATATCTCACAGTGATAGTGTGACAGTGGTTCCATCATTCTACTTCTACTTCATGGAGTTTGGATGGGGCAAGGATAGGTGGTTGTAGCCAGAGAACATAGGGGGTTGTAGCCTCCTTCTGGTTGTAGCCAGAGAATAGGAGAGTTGGAGCTTCCCTCAGGTTGTAGTCTGAGAAACAAGGCGGTTGGAGCCTCCTTCCAGTTGTAGCTGGAAAACAAAGGAAGTTGGTGTCTCCAATGAATGTAATTCTTCAAGACATATAAGAAAAATCATTATGTGGTTTTCTCCCGCTTTGGGTCTCCACATAAAACACTGGTGTACTATGTATGTGTATGATTGTTCATGTGTTCATTGCTTATTTACTCTGCAGTTATTGGATGATAATGATACATTGATATAACACTTGGATTATATGGTTAAAAAGGATTAAATTTCTATATTGTGGATTCACCCCCCCTCTCAGTAATCCAACACAATTTGTTATAGTGAGGAAGCCCAGAGTTATCCTTACAAATACTTATGTGGAATATTTACCTGAAGAAATCCAGAAACTATTAGAAAATTGTACTAACATAGTAGTGGATGAGTTACCTCACTCATTGCCACCCATTAAAAGTATAAGCCATCATATTGACCTTATCCCAGGAGATATTTTACCAAACAAAGAAGCTTATAGGTTGACACCTAGAGAGAATGAAGAAGTCAAAAATAAATTCCAAGAGTTGTTGGATAAAGTTTTAGTCAGAGAAATCCTAAGCCCATGTGCAGTGCCAACTATGTTGAGTCCAAAGAAGGATGAAGGATGGAGTATGGAGAATGTGTACAGATTCTAGAGCCATCAATAAGATCACCATTAGGTATAGATTCTCTTTACCTGGGATGGATGATTTGATGGATTTTTTTAGTGGAGAAATCTATTTTTTCAAGATAGACTTGAAGAGTGGATATCATCAAATAACGATGAGAGAGGGGGATGAATGGAAGACAACATTCAAGACAAATGGAGGTTTTTTTGAATGTTTTTTCATGCCATTTGGGTTGAAAAATGCCCCAAGAAAATTTATGAGATTAATGAATGAAGTATTGAAAGACTTCATAGGAAAATTTGTCATAGTGTATCTGGATGACATATTGATCTTCAGTAAGACAGAGGGAGAACACTTAAAACATTTGACATCAGTGATGAGAAGGTTGCAGCAAGAAAAATTGTTGATAAATATAAAGAAAAGATCTTTTATGAAGACAAAACTCATATACTTGGGTTTTGTGATCTCTTCAAATGAATTGAAATGGATCCAGAAAAGGTGAGAGCAATCGAAGAATGGCCATCTCCAGGAAGCATATTTTAGGTAAGAATTTTTCATGGGTTAGCAAGTTTTTATAGAAAGTTTATCAGAAATTTCAGTGGTATATGCACACCCATGTTGGACACTATGAAGAAGAAACACAAGTCTTTTAATTGGATAGAGGAAGCTGAAAAAAGTTTCAAAGTGTTGAAGGAGAAGATCACAGAACAACCAATTCTGGTCTTACCAGATTTTGGAAAAACATTTCAAGCGAGATGCAATGCAAGTGGAGTAGCTATTGGASCAGTCTTGAGTCAGGATAATAGGCTAGTTGCTTATTTAAGTGAGAAGTTGAATGACACCAAGAAGAAGTATTCCACATATGAAAAAKAATTTTATGCAGTGATTCAATATTTGAAGAAGTGGAGRMACTATCTAATTCCTAAAGAATTTGTCTTGTACAGTGATAATCAAGCTTTGCAKTTTATTACTAGGCAAGAAAAGTTGAATCAGAGACATKCTAAATGGGTAGAATTTGTGCAGAATTTTACTTTTGTTATTAAACATATTGTTGGAAYTGCTAACAAAGTTGTAGATGTTTTAAGCAGGAGGAKTTTAATTGTACAGGAATTCCAAGGGGAGACATTAGRGTTTGAACACCTCAAGGAAATGTATCAAGAAGATATATGYTTTAAGGAAKCTTAGGAGGAATGTAAGAATCCTTTGTTGGGATATAGAATCCCATGGAAAGAATATTTGATCTGGGATAGATTATTTTTCAAAGGGAGCCAACTATGCATACCAAGATGCTCAATGAGAGATAACCTGTTGAAAGAGAAACATAGTGGAGGTTTAGCTGGACATTTTGGTCATGATAAGGCATTTTCATAGCTGAGAAATTAATATTGTTGGCCAATCATGAGGGAAGAGGTGAAAACGATTGTGAACAAATGAAGAATTTTCCAATATGCAAAAGAAAGACAACAGAACACTGGTTTGTATCAGCCATTACCAATTCCAAAAAGGCCATGGGATGCAATCAGTATGGATTTTATATTGGGATTTCCTAAAACCCAGAAAGGGAATGATTCCATATTTGTTGTGGTGGAAAAATTTTCAAATATGGCACATTTCATACCATGCCAGAAAAAAAAAAAATGATGCTACACACATAGCCAATTTGTTTTTTAGAGAAGTGGTGAGAGTACATGGATTTCCTAGGAGCATAGTCTCAGACAGAGACACAAAATCTGTAGAACACTTTTGGAGAACTCTATGGAAGAGGATGGGGACAAACTTGTCCTTTAGTTCAGAAGAACACCCTCAGATAGATGGAAAGACTGAAGTAGTAAACAAGAGTATAGGAAACTTGTTAAGAAGTTTAGTCATTGAATAAGGCTATCAATGGGATCATATTTTCGCACAAGTAGAATTTTCATTTAACAATTTAGTGAACAAGAGCACCAGAAAAAGTCCATTCGAAATTGTGTATAGTATACAACCAAGAGGGATTACAGAGTTGAGATATTTGAATCAAGATGAATTCAGAAGTGTTGGTGCAGAATATTTTGCAACAGAAATGCAGAAACTCCATGATAGAGTCAGAGAGAATCTACAAGATAGCAACCTGAAATATAATAACAGAGTTGATCAGAAGAGGAGAGAAGTTCAATTTGAAGTAGGAGATGAAGTTTTATCTCATTTGAGAAAAGAAAGGTTTCCAAGGGGAACATATAACAAGTTGAAGATGAAGAAGATAAGACCATGCAGGATTCTCAGAAAATTTCCATCTAACGCTTATGAAATTGTATTTCCAAACAATGTTGGTGTTGTAGGAAAATCTCCCTGCGGACAGGTGGATTACCTCAAAGAGCTTGACCTTAACTCTAAGACAGAAAATGCTTAACGTGGACACTGACTTCCTTTCAAATCTATACAAACCAACACATGAGAAGGAAGGAGAACAGAAGTACCTCTTTATCGACGTTTGTCCCTGCACGCTCTGAGTTGCACTCTGATCCTTTTCTCCTCGCTGAGTCCTGTAGACAAACAAGATACAACCACTTCCTACTCTATTGATATTAGCTTGAAAATAGATCTATCAATCAATGATAAGTTCATGTAACATTAGACACAAACTAGAAAGAAACATGCAAGGCGTGTCATATTAATGAGAATAACGACATCAATACTTACAATTGTAGATGTGAATGCGACAGCTTCGTCAAGTCCCCTTCATCTAACCCTTGCTCAAAATATCCACAACCTGGATAACAACAACTTCATTGATCACTCTCCTTTGGCTGACTGTGTGTTTCCTATAAGATCATAGGTTTCATGCTAGCAATTCTTCCCCATCAGCTCTGTTCCAGCACCACTTATGAGATCATAAGTTTGGTGTGATTCTCCTTTTCAAGTCCTCTTTCACCATTAGAAAGCTTGTTTATATAGCCTTGGAGAGGCTTTAACCACTTGAGATATCTTTGGGGAAGTTGAGGATTTGCATCCTTCAGTTGAGGATCTACCTTAAGATCATGGTTGGACAAGGGATTCGAATCCAACTGCCTTCCAAGAATGAAAAGATGCTTCCCCCATTCATCTCAACAGCTTAACTACTTCCCAGAATAGGTAGCGCTCCCTCAAAAGGACCATCAGAGTGTTGTAGCGCTCCCTAGTAGGCTTTAGGGGGGTGCCAGCGCTCTCAAAATCTATAGCACTCCCTCAAAAGGGCCAGGGGAGCTTTATAACACTCCCTGGCAGTGTAAGGGGGAGCATCGGCACTCCCATAAGAGGTATAGGGGAGCACTCCTCTCCAAAAACTCAGTTTTTGAGGTGCTTTCAGATGGAAAAAGGTTTACAAGCTTGTTGACTCACTTCTCCTCTTCCAAATCAAATATTTGAGGTGTTTCAAGTGTCCTTCTCATGTCATTATGGGCACAACATAGGCATCGTGGCAGTATGCTTCCCTGACACTTGCGACACTTGTGAGCAACATGCGACACTTGCGACCTTGTGAGAAAAATGAGACACTTGCGACCTTTGTAATGACGACACTTTTGACACTATCAAAGTGAGTAATTTTGATGTGTAACAGATTGCCCCCCAAAGTATGAAGTTAGAAGATGTGAACTGATAACTAAAATGCTTTGTAGACTCTCAAGCAAGGGTATATACTCAGAGAACCTGATGGAAGCTACACACAAACATCCAACAAATATTATGACATGTTTCAAAACCCAAGGCAGGCATACCTATGCTTGGGTGATCAAGACTTGCAAGATATGGCCGCCATAAAATACACTGTGGATCCATAATTGTATTGATAAAAAGGTATAGCCACTGAAAATACACTGTGGATCTATACTCTGATGACATGAACTGATCATAGCCACAAAGAATACATAGCGGATCTATGAGATGACATGACATAGCCACGACCAATACAAAGTGGATCTATGTAACAGTGTATGTGTTCTTTGTCTAATAGAAACTCCTTCGCAGCCTGGCCGAAGCATATATCAAAGTGGTTACTCAACCTAGGGTCTTATTACCAATCTCAATGTGGTACGATTCTAACCATGTGAATAGATGTCTTGACATTGAACATGGCAGAAACCACTTGATTACCAGTCAATGATGTAAACCATTAACAAATGCGAGGGAGATCACCATTAATGACAATGATTCCCAAGGTACCCTAGTACATTCCAACGAATGTGAATGGATGAGTTGAAGTCGAACACCCGTGGAATCATTCGATCATGGGTCAATGATGTAGACCTACTATCGAACATGAGGAGGCCTTCCATTGAGGCATGCAGGTCCCAAAGTACTAACTGGTTTCTACGTCTAATTCCCAAATAATGTGTTGAAGTCGACGGGAATAGACTCGTTGAGGGAGGGCCTTGATGTATCCCCCATCAACGACACAAAACAGACATAGAGATGTAATTGGTAGATCAAATGGACATGGACTGACACAGGTTTTGAGGCAAGATATTTGGGATGGATGACTCTCGAGGCGGATACTTCCCTTGAACACTGAGACACAACAGCAAAAACATGACATGGACCAAAACTATGCAATGGATACTGTGACTTGCGCCGAGTGACCCAAAGGAGCGAAAGGAACTCAAAGGATTGGCTCAGTGCAGAGGTTTAGCGGATTATGATATGTGCAAATGACAAAGTGTCATGTTCAAGGGCAACTCTAGGAAGTGTTGGATGATGTTCTCAAGACACTGCTTGGCTTGCTCCTTTCAATTTTTCCCCCATCCAGATAGACGAGTACCTCTTTTTGATTTAATGAGCTCGAGGAGGATAACACATGCTCGATATAACTCAGCTTCGGTAAGTTTATCTTCCTTTGTTTAACGAACTGGAAGAAGTAAAGGATCGGTCCCATATCGGCCTATCGATGTGTGTTTTAACGAGTCCAAAGACAGAAAACTCGAAGGTTTTTCGGGATTATAGAGTTTGGAAAAACACTTAAAAGAGAACTCTCTCAGTTCCTTTTTCGTACA